>MNCI01012331.1:1135468-1196328 GCA_015680685.1 Gnetum montanum
TTATCCATTTATTAAAAGACTAATTTGGAGTGCTTTTCTCTACTTGATTGTCTTTACCTTTATTCTTATCTCTTCTATTTGGCTCAAGAGCTTTTCTCTTAGTAGATGGATCATTAATAACATTTGGGGGTCTAGAAGTAGTTAGTATTTCCTTTTATTAGAGACTGTATCCATTTTCCTCATTGTTATTGCATTCCTCATCTGATGACATATCTTCTTTAGAACTTGATAGAGAAGAAGTATCACTAGATCCATTACTAGAAGATTTACTTGCATAATGAACACTAGATAACTCATTATCAAATTCAATATTAAGAAAGTTGCACATAATAAGGTCACTTTCATCTTCATCTTCTACTAACTTAGTTTCTTGATGTTTATGCTTTCTATTTTTCCTTTTTTCCTTGATATTAACTCTTGCCTAGGCTTTTTCAAGCTTCACTATTTTGTTAGACATATCTCTCATTAATTGTCCTTTTTCAGATTCTACTCTTTCATGTCCTTGCTCTATCTTAACATGAGATGGACCTGGTAAAGCTTTAAATTGAGCCAAATCTTGCATAGGAATCATAACTTTTTCTTCTCTTTTTTGAATCGCAATATTTTCTTCAGGATTCAACTGTTTTTCTAACTGTGTAGCTTCACTAAAGTAGTCATTTAGTGTAGTTAAGTTTGGAGTTCTCCTTAACCAAATTGAAATATAGGGGTTGACAGCCTTAAGATAAGTTTCTTTAAGCATTTCTTTTGATGGCCTATATTGTCTCTGAAAGAGTCCACAAATTCGTTGAAACTTGATGTTAAAATCTCTAATTGACTCTTTAACTCCTTGCTTAGCTTGTATCAGCCCATAGTATAGTTGTTGTTGATCTAATTGATTACCAAATTGGGCCAAGAAAATATTCTTTATGTCATCCCAACTTGTAATACTATTACTTGGTAAGTTTACATACCAAATCTGAGCCATTTCCTTTAGATTTGATACAAACAACCTAGAAGCTTGATCTTGATGTTGAGTATTTGCATGAGCTAAAGCTAACTCAAACATGTGAATATATTCTTCAGCTAAATAAGCTTTTCCAAGAATGAAAGGCTCAAAAAAATATTTGTAAACTACCTTAGGAATATCATTGTAATTTTGAAATCCTAATGGTGTAACTCCTTGCCAAGGATTTGCCATCCTATTCCTTTGGATAATTGAACTTTTAGACTTTCTAGATCTTCTCTTATAAATTGATAAACCAAATATAATGGGTGATCTTCTTGATCTTCTAGTTTTCACTCCACTACTTGTTCCCAATTTAGAAACTTTTTTTTGTTCTTCATTTGATGAAGAATCATTCTTAGAATCTAGAATATCTTTTGAAACTTTTAAATTTTCCAAACTATCAATCTTCTTGGTCATGAACTTAAAATAGTATCTAATTTCTTAAGCCTTTATAGTAACAAAGAATTGTTGATGTGCTAAAATTATAAGGCTTATGAACTTAGAGGCTAAACTTTCAGCCTTTCTTTTAGTGCCAAAAGAACTGTTGGCGACCGTTTGGGATGCGACCGCCAACAAGTGTCCTCGAATAGGATTTAGGTGCCTGCTGGTCTCTGGCAACACCAAGGCCTAGATACCTCCAAATAGACTCAGTAGTTAATGTGAGTATGTGTGTGTGCTATTGTGGTGTGCGGTTATGATATATGAAATGATTTATTGTGTGTAAACTACAAATGACTTATCTTAAAGAGATTCAGCCAACTTTGCCAAGTACTGTGAGTTGTTGAGAGTTCCTATTTTGTTCAATTGCCTAGTCTACGCGGTCCTTATAATACCTACTTGTAACAAATAAAATTTTGCAAAAACATTTGAGAACAACTCTGCAAATCTACTTCTAATTTTCCCCAGAGAAAGAGATAGTTCCATAAGAAAACTAGAAATAGAGCAAGATTCGATGGAAATAGACAGAAAAGAAAGCAGATTTGTGTGGATCTCAAATATTTGAATAAGGTAAAATGACACGAGTAAACACTTTGCAATAAAGCTATCCCAAATTCAATAACTACGAATTGTTCAACTTCCAAGGCTCAAATAAGCAATTTCTTCAAGACAATCCTACTATGCTACCAAAAAAATTATTGTGTAAACTATCACATACGAGACTCCATTTTTGGCTAGATAATGGACATCAAGAATTGCATTCAACTGAACCTTCAAAAGAATTAAAATTTTTTGATTGAAATACCATGAAGATTCACTTTAAAGATAAAATAAAGCTATTATGGTCCCATCAAAACACCAAATATTTTCTGAACCCTCTTAACTATTGAATCGTTCAATGACATGACTACAAGCAGAGGCTCTCTTACAACAATCCCAATAGCGGTTCTTATACGTTGCACAATAATAAAATTTACTATTAATATTCTCTTAAGACTTTTAAACACAAGCGCTTCTATTGAAAAATTTTAATAGAAATTTTCTATTAGGCAACAAGAACAATAAGAGCAATCTAAAAATCCCAAAATTACTTGCCAATGATGATACTATCTAAATCGCTAGCTAAAAAATAAAAAAAAATAAAAAATAATAAGCATAACTCACAAGACCATGACAAAGAGGCTGAAATCCTTTCTTTAACAAGTCATCTTACAAGCAATCTTTTACACTTTTGTTTTTACAAATGCTCTTCTTCCAAGACTCAAAGTGTGTCTCCAAGTGAGAGCCCAAGTACTAGCTAGTAGCCTTCCCAAAGTGTGATGTATCAAGTGTCTTCTCAAAAGTATGATATCTTGGCCCCCCCCATGAGACCCCAATGTCTTCTCTTTTATAGGGTTCAAAGGTGGTTACATACTTAAAATATCTAGCTAACTTCTCTCCCAAGTAAGGAAGTTACAACTTACCCATGTAGTTAGGAGATATTTCTCACCAATTTAATTGGGAAGTTATGTAGTTAGGAAGTTGTACATAAAGTTAGGAGGAATTTATGCTAACACTAATATTTGTAAATATTACAAATATTTTAACATTAATATTACAAATATTTTATGAGTAGTAACTTATATAATAATGTTTGAAAAATAATGTTTTGAAGCCTTGGAATAATTAAATTAAAAGGTAAGTCTATAACCAGGGCTTCACACTATTAGTGTATGTGACATTGTGACATTGCTGAATTAATCACTAGACCATTTAAAATTTTATTCTTGATGAACTACAACTTTGATTTACAGGCATGAGCCCAAAATATCTCTTGACACTTGTCTTAGCGTGCCTTTGTGTCTTTGTTGCCGCATTCAGTGGACTGGTATGCGATATCGAATGCATTGGCGTCGGGCATGGCTGCTATTTTAGATTGTAGGTTCTAGTAGCGAATGACATTTGTGATTATCACCTGAAAAAAATTTGAAATGCATTCCTTGGGAAAGCCTAAGCTTGTTTGGCAAGGTAGCAACTGGAGAATCCCTGCAACAAAGTATTGTAAATCACGGCAGTGGTTGGATTCGCGGCGAATTAATTTCTAGAAAACATTCTGAGCCATGGAAGGCTTCTTTTCGAGACACCGGTCATAGGAAAGGATAAGGTAAGTTGCAAAATGACTCTGCAACTGCCAGAAAATCCTCTGTGCAGTGCACACCTTGCAGGCCTTACAGAGAACATCTGTGATGGCGTTGAAGGCATGCAAATACAAAACAGAAACCTGAAACTAAAGATGTCATTGCTTGAATTAAAAGAACTGCCACCATGAAGCTCTGATGAGTGGAAACAACCTTAGGGGCTCCTCCTATTGCGGGAACATTTTTACGATGAGGGTTTGGGTCGTTGCGCTGACTGAAATCCGCATTGTTTCTTCCAGTGAGTTGAGAAGGTGCAGCACCGCGGGACCGTTGTTTCAGAGAAATGTTATGGCATTTTCCACTTGTTAACGAGCCTATTTCTGCATCACTTTGTTTTTTCTTCCAATGCTTTTTGTTGCAGATCCAAAACCTGCCGTAGTTTTGAGCGTCTGAACAGGGGTTGCAATTTGAATGCGTTTCCAATAGAGAAAATTTAGATTGCAGGTTTGCATCATTATTGATTTACGAAATGATCTCTGTTTTTTGGTTTCAATGTTTTCACTTCTTTAGAGATTGCAACTCGTATCTTTCTCCATTTCCTTGACTCTCACCCTTTGTATCCTTTGAACCTCTACCTTAATAAACTGATGTTTCTCCATATCAAAAATGTTTGTTGTTTATTCCTTCAAACCTTATCACCGTCTCCTTGAGAGACTAAAAAGGTGTTGCGGTAGTACATCCCCCTTTTTTAAAAATATATATATATATATATATATATATTTGGACTATTGTATGTAGCAACTGATTTAACATGATTATTCCTAGTATTCTTTGTTTTCCACACCAATCTGCCATTTTGGGCCACCCCTAGATTCCATACCAATGATATGAAATAACACATTCACATTCTCCCACTCTTAAAATAATGTTCAAGATGAGTCTTACTATTTCATGAAATAGCCAAATGTGCCAACACTAACAATACACCATCATAGGACTTTTGACATAATGTACTATCAACCATAATGACACATTATTTTAATTATTTACATATAGCATCCTTTTGAGAGGTAGTTAGGTTTTGTGGGGTTTCACCATGCATGAGATAAAAGTTGATGTAATCATACCACCCTTTTTGAGGAATGTTTTCTATTATTGCTATGGAATTATCTTGAGTATTTTGCATGATGGGAAAAGCATAATTTTACATCATGAAAAGTAACTTTCTAAACACATAAAGCATCAAACTTAAGGCTAAGATGGAAATAACATTTGCCAAGGTATTCTTGGCTTGAGGAATGTGTTGGACACTAACATCTATAAACTACAACAAGATTATTTTAGCTAAATCACAGTAACTATGTAAATATTTAGCTTTGCAAGCATAGACATTGATTACTTAGTTGACCACTAGCTGTGAATCACCTTTTATCATTAAACATGTGAATCCATGGTTATGAGCTATCATCATCCCTCTAATCAACCCTTTGTATTCCACTACATTTTTAGTACATGAAAATTAAAAATTATAAGCAAAAGACTATATCTCACTAGAGGATAGTATTGTGATAATAGTAGCATTTACTCCATGTGTGGTTAAAGCTTCATCAAAGTAGATGGTGGCATCATAACCTTTAGATATCTTGTTAATAATGTTGACATATTCATTAGGGAATTTAGGATCTATGGCTATGTTATCCTTAATCAGGAAAGTGGTAAGTTATATAGCTATGGCATGACCCTTTGTTAAGGTTTGGAAAAAATAATTTAGGTCAAACTCTATTTTTATGGCTTTCCATTAGGCTATTTGATTACTCTCATAGATTTTGGTACTGATGGCTCTTAGGATGTTATCCTTACATATGGCATTGACTTGGATCCTAAAGAGATAGTGTCTCCACTTCTTCAAAGAGAAGACAAAATCTAGATAGTGTTTTCTAACCTTAGTGTATTAGGTTTTATAAGCTACCAATGCATAGATCAAGTAGTAAATAGGTAACTCCAATCCATTGTCTCATTTTTGAAAGAAAAAAGAGGCTATGGATATTTTAGAGATTTCAAGGTAGATATGAATGATTTATCTTTCTGAGGATGATAGACAATCAACAACTAGGCTAACTCTTTCTTGATATTATCAAAGGCTTCTTGGCATTGGTTAGTTCACTCATAGTAAACTTCCTTCTTGAGAAAATATTACATGGGTTGCAGCTTGTCTATGAACCTCAAGATAAACATACAAATAAACTAAAATCTATCTTGTAACCTTGAAGGTCCTTAAGGTTTCTAGGTCCTAAAAAATTAGTTATGGTCTTAATCTTATTAGCATCCAACTCATATTCCTACTTTTTGGGATTAAGTTTTCCTAGTTTTAATACCAAACAAATACTTCTTGGGATTAAGTTTAAGTTCATATTTAAGGTAACATTGAAGTACTAAGTTTAGGTCATGTACATGATCACTAGACAGCTTGGACTTTATAGCTATATTATTAACATAATCATTAAACAAGGCTATCATATAGTCACTGAAGATATAATTCATGGCTCGTTGGTATGTCACCTTTATAGGTTTTAGACCAATTGACATCATTATGTAATAGAAGGTTTCCGAAGGGGTCATGAATGTTCTATAGAGTTGATGCTTTAGGTTAATCCTCACTTGGTTGTTTCACGACAACCCATCCATAAAGGATAACAAGGCATGTCTCCAACCATAGCATCAATAAGCTTATCAATACTAGGAAAAGGAAAGTTATCCTTAATGTTTACCTTGTTGAGGTCATGGAAATAGATACATATATGAATACTTCCATTCTTCTTAGGAATTATCACTATGTTAAATATCCAAGTAGCATAATCAACAACCTAAATGAAATAAGCTTGGCAAAGTTTCTTGATCTTATCACATACTACTAGGGCTAGGTCTAGTATGATCTTACACACCTTCTTCTTAATAGGCTTGATGCTAGGATTAAGTATGATGTTATGTAGAACTAAATGTGAGTCAAGTGCTAACATGTCTTCTTATGACCATGAAAAAGCTTTAATGTTATCTTGGAAAGCCTTTGTGATGTCTTAATCTAGCTAGGGTCCAAGTAAGAAACATAGATTCAGGGTTTTCTCCTCATTATTGTGGGTTGTAATAGGAACTTCAACTAGATAATCCTCCATAATGTCTCCCATTTCCACATTAAAGGTTTTTACTCTATAATTAGGAATTTTAGTGACTTTTATATTGAGGCTATATGGTTGAATAGGCTCCCTAGCTAAGGATCCAAGCATTCGAGGTCAATTGATTGCTCAACATCACCATAAGGTGAAAGCATTACTAGATGCTTTCAAGCATTCGGTAGTAGTGGTAGCAACACCAGATCAAACTCAACCTCTAGCAACACTAGGATAAGATGTACTTACACCAAGGTAAACTAAGGCTAAATGAAGGTAGATCAAGGTGAAACAAGGTAGAAAAAGGATCAAATGAAGAAAAATGATGAGGAAACAAGGGTAAAGAAGGATCAAATGAGATCAAAATAATGCAAAATCATGTAAAATGAGGTCAAATAAGGTCTAAATGATGCCAAATGTCATTAAATTATACCAAGTGAAGCAAAATTAGGTCAAAAAAGATCAAATAAGGTTCAAATGATGTTAAAATAATATCAAATGATATCAGAATGATGTAAAATGGTATCAAATGAGGCTAATCAAGGTCAAACAAAGTTGAAAATAATATTAAATAACAATATATTTTTATGTCATTATATGGTCAGAATAAGCAAAACTCTAATGAAAATAGGCTATAAATGATTAAAATAAGAAAAAAGCTTCAAAAATAGGCTCTAAATGGCTAAAGTAAGTAAAATTCTACTAAAACAATCCATAGATTGCCAAAATAAGGATTTTTTATGGTCAAACTAGTTTAAAAAGCCAAAAAGTTTTATTTCTAGCATGTGGACATTATGTGACTTATTTACAACATGTGAGGTTTAGATTCCCAGTGTGTGGAACCTACTTTGATATTGTTTGAGAACTCTAGACCAGATGTTTAGTATGTGGAACCTATTAGAGCATCTTATGACCACTCTAGGTCAATTCTCTAGTATGTGGAAACCACCCTAGTAGCGTTTTGGCACTCTAGATTAGTTCCAAAAGATATGAGGCTTGATCTAGTAGCATATGGACAAGGGTTCATGGTTTGGCAGCATTTGGAAGCTAATTTCCCTATTAATTTTCCTTGCCTAGCATATAGGAGGCTTGCTAGTTTTGTTCTTAGGTTGTGGGGCCAACTAATTATTAGTTTGACAACATATAGAATCTTGGATGTCAATTCCATGTCCAAATATATGGTGTCAAGCTAATTTCCCTCCTATAAAATATGGGATAATTGATAGTTTTTCTTGGACTTTGTGGAAACCACATGTTAGTGTATGAGGCTGGATGGGAAGAGTGTGAAGTAAAGGAAATTAAATTATCATAAATTTCTAGAGTATGGGGTTAATTTCCTAACTAATTTCCCATCCCCAACATGTAGAAACCAAGATATTCTAGCTTGTATTCTGTGGGATCAACCTATTGTCAAATTTTACTTGATTGACAATGTATAGATTTGGAAACCAAAAATCTTAGTTAAGACACAATGTATGAACTTAATTTCCATCTCTATTTCCTTCCCCTAGCATGTAAGCTAGCATGTGAAATTTTCGATGGTTTTCCCCATGACTTATGGAATCCACTCCCCACTAAAATTGCCCATAATTACAACATTTGTGCTAAGAAAGATAATTTTTTCAATAGAAACCAATGTATGAAACTTATTTCCTATCTAATTTCCCAACCAAATTTTGTGGAGGGCATTTCTTGAGGTACAAGAGGTTTCATAGGCTATGTGTGAACATTTTGAAAGGATTTTAACACCAAAATCTAGCATTAGAATCTAATTTCCTAGATAATTTTCCATCTGTAGCATCTGGGAGCTAGATTTATGATCATAAACTCATTATTATACTCTAGTAATCCTGGTTTATACTTATCTCATGTGCCCAACATGTTACAATAAGCCTAAGAATTTTGATCTTCTTTCTATAGTAGTTAAGGTAGAACTCTAGAATTTTGGCAATTATGGTAAAGAAGATTATATCGATGAGTCAAATTCTAGAATTGAAAGAGATAGAAGAGGCTATACAAATCAAAGTGAGGGCTCCAAACCTATCTTTAGGATAGGATTCTTAGTCAGTAACTTCCTAGTACAAGTTTTCCATCATTTTTACTTTTTTTCACCCAAATTGTAGAAATGTTTTCCCACTTCTAGGCTTGCTTCAGTAGATATTTTGACATTCAACTATGTTGAGTCTAGGATTTAGGCTTTATGAATGTCATGGGGCTAAGATTTGGAATTTCTATAATTTTTTTTGAATATTTGAATTTTTTCTTACACAGATGTGCAACGTTGATCACTATTTTTTTGCCTATTTTTACAAGACTTTGATGTTTTTTCTAGCCTACATGTAATCAAGTTTTTGAGTTTTAACTATACAAGATTATTGTTGAAGATGTTTCAGCCATCTTAGAGCTAAAATTGAATTTTAAAAATTTTTTCTAATAAATATTTGGACATTTTCTTTGCCCAGTGCAATGACCTAGTCACGATTTGGGTTTTTCGAGGTTTTGGATTTTTTCTATGCCTAGATTCGTGATGTTGGCTTGGTTTGGACCACATATGGTTAACACTTTGGATTCTTGGTAAGGCTAGATGTATCATTGGTAGATTCTATGCCAAGTATAGATTTTTTAGAATTTTTTTAATTTTTTAGGGATTTTTTATAATTAATGAACTTCAAACAAGGGTTTGTTTGGTCAAAATGTTTGGAATATTAACCCCTATAAGTGTAGCATTAGTGATGAATCTACATTGTTCAAACAATGTTCATTGCATCTATGATTGAAACTAATTTTTAAAAATCTTTCTAGAGTTGTATCCACCCCTAAAGGTCCATGTTTGTCAATTTCTTGCTTAGATGTAGAGTTTTGGATTTTTTGTTGGTCAAGTTTGACAGCATTTGGATGCTTAAGCATGAATCTAGACACTATGGGTTCCTTCTTCAAGTTTCATGGCCAACATGTGGGTGCTTAGGCTTTGCATAAGTAATGTATGATACTTTGTAGACTTGGTGGAATAGTGTGTGAGGGGCTTTGGGGTTTTTTTCAATGAAGAATGGTAACATATGAGCTCCAAGAGCCAAGAAATCTTATGTTTCCTACACTTTTCTTTCCACATTCCAATGATTTTAGCATTGTTTGGACTATTTGACCAATGTTCCTAGGAATTCTCTATTCTCTAAGCTCCAACACTATTAATCAATGCCTCTTATTTTGCAAAAATTATGTTTAATGTCATGTGGTTGCAAAAAAAAGGTTTGTTTAATACTTTATGTGTCAACTATTTGACAAAATGTCAAACTTGATTTTCGAAATGTCAATTGTCTTAGCCTTGTGTCAAATAGTTATCAAATTTAAATCTAATTTTTTCTATGTCTAAATACTTATTTAAAAGCAAAATTTTATTTTATTTTTATATGTAAATTGATATATAAAAAGGCTAAATCTTTGCTTTTACTGCGATGTTAATTATGCTAATACACTTGGTTATTTTTCTATGTTTTGTTCCCATGTGAACATTACCACTCTTTAGGTTATTTTTTCTTGTTGTTTTTTTTTTTCATTTTTTACATGTTTTAAGGTCTAACAGCTATGTGTTTTGGCTATGTGTAGGGCTCTACTGAAATTGATTTTGATCATTGTGAAGTTGGTATGCATTCTATGTTGTACTAAACTGGCTTCCTAGAATAGTTGTCTGACATAGCCATTAACAGGTGCACCCAAGCATGATTTAGACTAGGTGCAAGAGAGCTCCTAATGTACTTGCTCCAAAATTATAGTATGATCATGTGGTTATACATGGCCATGAATTTTGTGGTTGTAATTATAGAGACTCTTATGGCAAATCCCTCTAATTACATCTTGTAGTTCATAGTGGATGATCCTAATACCAAGATAGAAATTGAGCAAGATGGAAGCTCATACTCTATAATATTTCATCAATTATCATGCATATGGGAGATGCCAAAGCATTCTTAGTACAATGCAAACAACACCTTGATAATGGATCATAGACTGAACACTCTATTTCAAAATCCTCTTGGATCTTTCTGCTAACTATAAGCATTAGCTCTATTGTAATTTGACATTTCTTCATTTTGGTTTTAAAGTTATTTTTATTTTTTTAATGGTTTTCAAGTTTTGGTTTTTTAGGTTTAAGGTGCACAATGGAGGATTAGTGAAAAATGATTAAAACTTGTGTGTGACTGCATAGCCTTGGAGGAGTTTAGGTAAGGTGAGATCGTAAGGGTGCAAGTGCTTAACTAGCTCAGTGCTACATTTTCCCAATATTGGTTTTTCAATTTTTCAACTTTTTTAGTTTTTCATGGTTTGTTATAGGCTATGTTAGTTTTTTATGATTTAAAAGATAAATAAGCTAACTATATTGTGCATTGCAGATTCCGTGCACAAGTATACAATCACCATGATCACTTCTAGTCATTCTGAGGAGTAGATTCTCCTCAAGTGGGATGAGGTAGATAGAGCACAGGAATGGCTATCAAATAATTCCCTATTAGTAGACATCTAGCAAAGAGTAATGAATTCAAGCTTATTTGATTTATTTATGTTTCCTAGTCCATCAATATCACAGGCTAAAATATTGAATGTTATTGATTCATTTGATGATAGGGTTACCAAATTTTTTACTCATGTCCATATTTTTTTTGTTTCTTTGAGCATTGATGAGGTAATATTTAGCAATGTTTTTGGTGTACCTACTAGTGGTGCTAAGATGGACATTAAAGCAAGAAAAGATGTTGGCTCTAGAGAGGATATGTAGCCTATGCTCAACAAAACTCCTTGGATAATATTTCCCTTTGATAAATATGAAGTTTAGAAGGCAAATGAATTGTATCCCATTTTCCGCTCTAGAGATTTTCCCATGCTCTTTTCATAAAAGAAAACCATAGGAGTTCAACAAGCTCATGTCAAGAATAAGGTGTGGACTAATGGTACTAGGTCTAATTGGGATACATTTTTGGTTAATTTTTTAAGGGGAGAAATAAAAAAAACTCTAAACTAAGCTTGAATCATTGCATCACATGCATTTCATATTTTTTGGTTCATATCTCAAAAGGTTTGTGGAGTTCTTGATGATAAGAAAGATGAAAATTGGACAGGATGTAATATTTCCCAACTTTTCAAGCCTTGGCACAAGCATATTATTCATCTGATGTATGCCCAAGCCTCACCCATGAAGGATGTAAAAGACTTATTGTCTGTTACCACTAAGAATTTTAGTAGTGTATATGGTTATTCCCCTAATAGTAGCGGGATGGAGCCCCATGCTACATGGGGCTAAGAAAAAGTGGTAAAAAGTTTATGCACAGAAGTAGATGATCCTACTAGAAAAAGGATGAAGAGGCCACAAGTTAAAGAAAATGTTTTAGTTCCTAACCAAAAAGAATCTAAGAAACTTACAATCAATTTTAATAAGGCTAAGTAGGATCTTGAAGGTATGCCTATGTTTTTTTTTATGACTTTACTTTTATAAGTTTAATTTTTAATTAAATTTTTGGTATTGTTTTTGGCCATGTTTTATTGATAAAGATGCTTATTTGTTTTATTTTTTTTATTTTATCTAGTTGCAGGGAAGAAAGAGGAATTGGCTTTCAAGGCTACTACTATGGAAGAGTAATGGCACAAAGAAGAGGAAAAAAGGATGAACAAAGAAGCATAAGATGTGTTAGAATCCATCCTAGTTGATTTACCTTCAGAAGGTAACCCTCTAATGGACTTACCTCATGATCTTCGCAATAGGTTTAGGTGTTATATATATATTTTTGTTTAATTTTCTTTTGTTTAAATTTTTGTACATTTATGTTGCATATATATCTATATTATCTTTATTTTAAACACTATTAATTAGTTACAACTATTAAAGGACATGAACCTCCTCCAGAAATATTACATTCACATTCCACTTCAAACCTTAGATAGAGGTGTTGGGAAAGTTGGAGTTTATGAAGGGAGTCATGGATGACATGGTCAATAGGCTACAACTGCTGATTCCTAATGTTGATAAGAAAAAATTAAGATACATTGTTTTTCATTTTTTATGTTGTTGATGTTTTTGTTTTTCACGGTTATTCTTCTTTTTCTAAATCTAATTTATGTTTATGTTTTTCTTTTTTTAATATTTTTTTATTTTTGGTTGTTACAGTATCTAAGATCATATGGGATTCCTTATGAGACATGGAGTTTGATGATTTACCTATGCTAGCGCCTCATATGGATAATGTTCCATAGAGACTATATGAGGGGGCTAACAAATGTCTTGCATCATATGCATAAATATTTTGGAAGTTCCAACATTCCAACAAGTTTTTGTGGGAATGTATTGTGACATTGAAGAAGGAGAACAAGGAGCTAGCAGCTAAGAACAGGAGCCTTAGAGATCGCAAGGAGTTCATAAAGGCTCGTGTGGCCAATAGGGACTACTTACATATGAAGAAAATCAAGTGGTCATGATATTGGAATGCCATCTAAGGTAAGATTTCTCTAGCCAATAGCAAGATAGAGAAGGAGATGCAACTAAAGATGATGATTTGAAGAACCAAGGAGTGAAGAGATTACTACACTTGGATGTTGGAATGAGGAAAGAAGCAAAAAGATCACAAGCAACAATACAAAATGAAGAAGGAAAACTACATGGAGTCATGGCATGAGCAAGCTATGGAACATTGCACATATGAGTTGTTTGTGTAGGGCATAGGTGAAGAAGATATTCTTATCAAGTTTAAGGAATCCATAGTCATGGTTGATTCTCCCACTTCTTAGATTATCACTGCATTTGGGGAAACTTCCATAACTACTTTTTTCTATGTTCCTTTCATGTGTACTGATGTCAAGAGGGGAAAGATCTTATTAAGGGTGGGCCTAGATTGGTTTAACATGAGTGAAGAAGAAATTCTTTGTAGGTTGGAGGCTAGCTTCCAATAATTCACTTCAAAAGATATCACTCCTCAACCTTTAAAGACTTATAAAGATATTATTTTTAGTTCTAAATTTTTGATAGCTTTTATTTTTCATTTGATCTATTTTTGTATGGCTATACTTTTTAGTCACTAGGGCTTCTAATATTTACATGTTTTATTATCTATAGGTCCTACGTGATGATGATGATGATGTTGGTGATGCTCCGCCTCCACATCCTCCTATAGCTTAGCTTGGCTACTAATGGATTTTTCATACATTGTTGCTTGGTTACCTTGTTGTTGTTATTTTTTATATTTATCATACTTGCCTATCATAGCCATAGAGACTATGTATAATTGTTATTTTTTGTTATCTATTGAGTAGTATAACTATGGCTATAGTATATTTTTTATTTTGTTATTATCACACAGTGTGAGTATGGCTACTGTTTTTGTTTTGGTTATGTTACATGTTACCTTTTTTTTTTATTTTAAAACTAGTATTTGCTACTATTTTAAATTTTTATGCTTTGAATTTTTTTTAGTTATGTTTTTTATGTTTTGTATTTTTTATAATCTTATGTTTTTTCATAAACATAAAAAGTAAACATAAACTACAAATCAATGTAAAAGATGGAAAATAAAGCTATAAGGTAAACTAGTAAACATTATGTCATAAAGTAAAATGTGTAATGCAAAATGTAAACATGTAAATAAAAATTGTAAACAAGGCTAGGAATTAAATGATCACTTCGTATGTACAAGGAAAAGAAAATGGACAACATGTTTAATTATGCAACTATTTTCTAATCTTTAAAAGACTAGGGAATTTATAAGGTTTTTGTTCTACTATCTTGCACTCCACATTCCTTTTACCTATGATACTAAATGGGAGCTCTTCCCATGATTTTTTTATGATCCAAATGTCATTGGCCTTGGCCTGGGTAACTTCATCACAAGTTTTTGCTCATTTTGGTCCATGGGAGCTCTTCGCATGATTTATTTATTGTCCCAATCTTATTTTCTTTGGCCTGGTTGATTTCATCACAATTTTTGACTTGTTTTGGGCTATGCGATTTTCTTCTTAAAACTCCACCTTAGATCCTTATTCTATGTTAATGTTGTTGATAAACAAGGAAACTACGTTATCTGCATGAATAATGATTTCACCTCCCTTATAAGGTAGATGAATTTCCTAGTGGATCAAGGAGGAAATTGCTTGTAACTTGGCTAGCCATGGTCTCTCTAGAATTAAGTTGAAGCTTGGTATTTCTTTAATAACTAGGAAATCAAAAAATGTGGGGAATTATTCTCCAATCATGAAGTTAATGAAATGGATCCTTTCATTGCTACACATGACCTATTGAATGATTTAAGCATAGAGGTGGATGTATCCTAGATGTTTTCAACCAAGCCTAAGCATTCCACAATGGGTAGGAGGATTATATTTATCGCTGATCCATCATTGACATTGATGAGTGGTGAGGTACCCCTACACTCAACCATACGAATACGAGCATTACACGTACAATTCGGTCGAACTCCATAGACTAAGTGCCTACACGCCTTATGTTACACCTAAGGTTAATCATTCGTTTTCTTCCCAAACTTACTTGTATTTGTCATGGTTGTATGGTTAAGTAAGTCTGAGGTATGTGATTTTTATGTCTTTTATGCTTTATCACCTATGATAATGAGGTAAAGGGTGAAGAGACTAAGTAACTAACTTTAACTAACTAAGTTCTAATGCCTAGCATCAGTATCCGTTCCCACTTACTGTTCACACCCTAAGCCAATGCAACCTTCTAGGATTACCAAATGCTATTCGTTATTGGGATTACCAAGCATAACGCACTTGCTCAAAGTGGTCGTACTGAATGCACTTAACTATGAAAGAAGGGTTGAGAGAGATTTAATTAACTAATAAATCATTTAAAAATTAACAATAATTAAAGTCCTAATTAGCTTAGTCCATGCACTGCAAGGTTTATCCAAAAATTTCATCTTTATTTCCGTACACAAACTTGTGCTCAGGTACAATATTTGCTCAAATAAAGATCTATTCACTCTGGAGCTCCTACTGTGGGCACATGGAAATTATTCTATCTTTGGAGAGGTAAAACTGCCATAGTTTCACTAAGGGTTTAGATCTAGAGTTAGAAATAAGGGAGAGCTACTTCTTATTTATAGAAATGACGACAGACTATGATATTGTGTATGCGATATTACGGGAAAGACGCTATATCGCATATGATACATCATGTATGCAATATCGTAGTGAGGACACAATATCACGTACGCGATAGCGCATCCCATCATATCCCAATGATTGAATAAAAAATTGTCCTCGAGTTCCTTACAAAATATTGGGAAGGTATGGGATTATTAACTTGAATGGAACTAATGGTGAATGGGACGCCATGTGAATGGATCGTCATTACAGAACATGAAAAAATTCGTGTTCATGAAAATAAGAGTGAACACTTTATACATTTGACATCAGGCCTTATTTGATAGCTAAGAAAGAGAGAGAGAGAGAGAGAGAAGTTTTGCTGCTGCCAACGCCAAGATTGCGCCTTTTGTTGTCCATCCATAAGTGCACCATCCATCTCGTTCCTTGCATAGCTTCTTTAGCACCGATCCATTCCAAGTGTTCCCTCCAGATCCAATTCATTGTTGTATGATTGCCATCTACACACATAGCACAATCTTTATATTAGCAAGAGTAAATGAATCACAATGTAGTGGATACCTTGCTTCGGTGAAAGGTCCATTGGCTGAGTTGTGGTATGGATGATATGGGTCTGGAGATATATTCATAATGACTACCGAAGGTGTAGGGGTTAGGAGAAAATCAAAAAAATTGGGTCTGGACCCCCATGACTAAGAGCAAACCTCTGGTAGTAATAGAATGGAGAAAGAATAAAGAACAAGAAAGATGGAGAAAAAGAGACAACTATAATGTCGATGAAATGGATGTCAAGATGGAAATGACCAAAATAGAGTGGATTGCAAAAATTTTAAGGGAAAGAATTTAACTAGTGTACCAAATAGGAATGCCAATGGGTCCTCCCCAAATTAGGCTCATGCCTTTAATGCCCTGACAAACCCACATTCAAAGGGTCCGTAGGCTCTAGGAATGTCATTTGGAATAAGAGTTAAAATATTAACCACAAGAATTTACCAAAAAGAAAACAATGCATCAACCAAAATATACACTAATGATACAACTGATAATGAGGTGAATAATGGAGAGAAGGATGGAGAGAAGAGAATGGAATGGAATCCCAAGAACAAGGTGGTGTACAGCCTTCGCATTAATGCATTCGGCCAATCCATCCACTTGAAGTAATAAGAATGCATCCCTCAAAGAGCCACCACCATTCTGACGAAATGAAGAAGGAGAGAATAGGAAGTGAGAAGGGCCTTGGTTAGAGGGAACATGTTTATTTTAGTTCCATAACCAGTGCTTGTATCCCAAATGATTATTTCGTCTAAGGGGTGTACTTTGAATTCTCACTATTTTTTTATGTGTTTATGCATGAGAACCACACCATGCAATGAATTTTTTATTTTTATTAGCTCAGCTTCCCAATAATTAGGTAACGCCAAAGCGGTAAGAAAACTTAATAAAAAAAACATCCAAGTACCCAAGAGAATGGCCAACACAAATGCACCAAGTTCCCTTGAAGTCACACCTGTTTCAATCCTTGAGTCCTTCCTTAGTTTGAGAAATGCCCAGTCACTGATTTGTTATAGTTCTTATTTAGAAAGGGACTATACATTTCCAAGCTGAGAGAGACTATAGAAATTTATGGATGTAGGGATGAAGTGAACTCATTGCCTACTATATCAAAAGAACCATACCTTAGTATCAACATCATAACTTAAAGGTAAAAACCAAACATCAGCAATCATGGGAATACAGTTCACACCATCTTTGGAGCACTTATTATTAAGTGACAAATCAAAAAAAATGGATAAGACACACACACACATACATAAAGAAATGAAAATGTATAAATGATGTTGTAAAAAAAATAAGAAAAGTTAAAGAAATTTGTAAAAAAAATGTGTAAAAAAAAAACTAAAAAGAACTGAGGGCCCTGAATGATTAGCATAGGTGGCCATCTTCCCCATGACTGAATGGAAAGGGAGAGATCCAAAATAATGAATGTCTATTTCAATTTTTTAGAAGTGTCCAACTTCTCCTGATTGATGTTTTCAAGTTAAGGGATGGAAGTCGATGACGCTCATACTCTAATGTATCTATGCCTTCGTTGTGGGCATGAGTTGTTCCCCCAGTTCATTCCATGCATGTTGGTGGGCTGCTCTCTTAATGAGCTGTCAACCACTAGGTGTTCTCTTATTGTGTGGTTGTTACATATAGGCACCTTTGTATCTGAGTTTCTTGGGCACACCAATTGCATGCAGGAGATGCTGAGCATTCCTCCATGCCATCACCCTCTGAGTCACTGTATGTGATGCATGGAACTTTCTTCTTCTTGATCTTTCCATAAATATTTTCCTTAGATATTTCCAAGGAAAGATCGTGGATTCCTAGGCACGTGTTGATGGTGATGAGCCATGCCCTCCCAATTATAATTGGGAAGTCCCCTTTGTTACTGTTGACTTCTATCACCAAGAAATCAGCTAGGTATGACCAACCACACACAGTGGTAATGATCTCCTCCACCCATCCCAAGGGAATGGTGATGGACTAGTCATCTAGCTCTAGTTGAATATTTCTCTTCTTGAGTGGAGGCAGGTTCCAGGCTTTATACATTTCTTGTGATATTAAGTTAACTCTTGAACTTGAGTCAAGAAGAGCCTTATGTGGTTCATTCTCGGAAACTTGGAGGTAGATTAAGGGACTTCCAGGGTCAAAGAGTTTCTTGGGAAGGTGGCCTACCTTGATCTAGTCAGTAACGGTATGTGTTAACATAACCATATGCATTGAGCCTTGTTGTTGATTTGAAGGGAGCTCTAAAGCCTTATTTGTTGGAGGAGCATGCACAGACTCAACCACTTGTGGTTGTGAGAGCTTGTTTGGGCTTTTGGTTCTGAAGAAAGGTCTTCTCTTTGTATGGTTGTTAGAACTAGCGGTGGGTTGAAGGTTTATAGCTCTCGTAGCATTACATTGCTGCGGTTGAGTGGGGAGTTCCCCTTGCATCGTTGGAACGGGTGGTAGTGGAACTATCAGCGTATGAGTGGCAGATGGATTCGGAGGATGGTACGCATGTGGTGTGTCACCTAGAGGAGAAGGAGTCCTAAAATACTCCCAAACTTGGTAGTGATGTTGTGGAGTTGTGTGACCCATAAAGTCACTTGGAGAAACCGAATGCTGCACATAATAGCCATATGGGTCTGGTTGCCGGTAAGGGTATTGTTGCCTCAGCGGTGGCATCCCCAATGACTGTGGGTATTTCCACTGCTAATGTTGCCCGATAGGGTGTGGTGGAGTTCCACTTGGATAATATGTTAATGGTTGGTGGAACTACCTTGGGTTACCTTGGGGATAAGGTAACCTTTGGGGTGCTTGCCATCTGTTAAGTCTTGGGTTGAGTGCATACACCCCAGACTCTTGTAGATGTGAGATTATTGGGCAACATCCCTTAGGATGGTCATATTGGTAGACCTCACATCCATCATCATTGTCTATGTTAGAGTCCACAACCTCATCGGCAATAGTCATTTTTCCCTTACCCTTGTCACGTGCATGGCCTAAATCTCTCCACTTTTTCTTATCATGGTCACTACTTTGCTCCTCCTTATACTCCTCTATGATCTTTAGGATAGTTTCAATTTTACTATCTAAGGAGCTCTGTATTTCATCTACCTTAGCCAATACTTCTGTTGTTAATTTCTAAAGTAGTAAGGTTTTGTTATTCACCAACTCTTCGAGTGGTGACTCATCCTCCTCATCGCAGAATCTCACTCCCCTCTTTTAGAGAGAAGGATCATGGTTGTACTCTTCCGTGCTTTCTCTTTTTCATAGCTCCTCCTCTTCTTTAGCTACTTTCTCTAACAATCTATGAACTTCATGGGACCTAAGCTTAGATAATCTCCCTTGGGCATATGTCCCAAGGGTTCTCCTAGTTTCATGTCTTAGCCCATCTATAAGGTGGCAAATTTGATCCCGTTGTGTGTAACCATGGCCTGAGCAACAATGTAGCAATGCATAATATTAGCCCATGGCAGCATCCAAGGGTTTTTGATTACCCTGCTTCCATCCTTTCATCTACTTGTGCAAGTTGGACACTCTGGAGTACGTTTGATATTTATCATTGAACAATTCTAGCATTGTACTTCATCATCTAATAGATTCTAGTTCTAAGGACTGGTACCAACTTTCCGCTTCTTTGATGAGTATCCTAAGAAATAAATTTAGTTTCTACCACTTGTTTTCAATATTTTGCAAGGCACAAGCATCATGACATGCCTATAAGTGGTTTTAAAAATCAACGTTGTATCCCCCCTCAAAGCGGGGGATATTATTCATGTCAAGTCTCTTGATTCGGCTATCTATTTGATGCCTTGTAGGTATCCTCAAAGCCTCCATAATATCTAACATACTTTGGGTGGAAAGTAGGGATTTTTCATGATCACCTCTCTCATGACATCTATTATGTCTACATGGTTCCCTACTTTCCCTTCTTTCATGCCTTGACTCTCTAGAATGCCCTCTTCCCCACTCTCGACTCTCTCATCGAGGTCTCTCATTTTGCTTACCCTTATCCTCACCATTGTGCTCTTTATGACTGTGTCCTGATGTGGAAGGAGAGGGTGAATGATGTAATGAAGGGAAAGAAGAAGGAGAACCATTTCCATGATGATGTTTCTTATCTTCTCTTCGGTGACTATGGCCTCGATCATGATGACGATCAGAATGCTTACCCTTATCTTGTGCTTGTGTTTCCTTAGTGAACACTTGGTGTTCATGGGAATTAGAACAAGGATTGTGTATCGTGGAGTGTAGGTTCTGATACCCCACCTCCTCACCATTGTTAGAAGGGGGAACATTATTTTGTGGAGAACCTATTGAAATAGGTTCACCACCTCCAATTTCACCTAGGACATGTGAGACCCCTTTGCCCTTCAACGATGTATGGTAGCTCTCCTGCTGTGAATCCCTTAAACATTGTGCTACTGTGGGATGGTAATCCCTTGTGTTAAAATTACGTACAACATATTCAGCGTATAGCTGCATCATGCCTATTTGTGCAAGAGCATAAAGGAGCATGTTAGGGACTGCCCAATTTTGGGGTAACACTATGTTACCTTGCAAGTCTCTCTAGCACAGTTGTTCATCCTAATGGAGGATAAAAGTAAAATTAGGTATATACTCATCATGATGAGTATATACCACCCGATACTCTTGAGGAACTGGCAGATTTGGGTTACGTGTGTTAGAATGCTGATGGTCTCTTGTGTGATCCCTAGGTGGTGAAGTGCTTTTATGAGAAGAAGAAGACATTGTTTATCTTATTGGTGTGATATTGACCATTGTTTAAATTTTCTTTTGATTAACCCTAAGGGTTCATTTAATCTTCCAATGATGTGGATGATTTCCTATGTTCTACTTAGCACACAAACAACTTTGTCCCTAGAAACGGTGCCAATGATGAGTGGCGAGGTACCCCTGCACTCAACCATACAAATATGAGCATTACACGTGCAATCTGGTCGAACTCCACAAACTAAGTGCCTACATGCCTTATGGAACACCTAAGGTTAATTTTTTGTTGTCTTCCCAGACTTACTTGTATTTGTCACGGTTCTATGGTTAAGTCTAAGGTATGTGATTTTTATGTATTTTATGTTTTATCGCCTATGCTAATGAGGTAAAGGGTGAAGAGACTAAGTAACTAACTTTAACTAACTAAGTTCTAATGCCTAGCATCAGTATCCGTTCCCACTTACTATTCACACCCTGAGCTAATGCAACCTTCTGGGATTACCAAATGCTATTTTTTATAAGGATTACCAAGCATAACGCACATGCTCGAAGCAGTTGTACTAAATGCACTTAACTATGAGAGAAGGGTTGAGAGATTTAATTAACTAATAAAAAATTAAAACATTAACAATAATTAAAGTCCTAATTAGCTTAGTCCATGCATTGCAAGGTTTATCCAAAAAGTTCATCTTTATTTCCATACACAAACTTGTGCTCAGGTACAATATTTACTCGAATAAAGATCCGTTCACTCTGGAGCTCCTACTGCGGGCACATGGAAATTATTCTATCTCTGGAGAGGTAAAACTACTGGAGTTTCGCTAAGGGTCTAGATCTAGATTCAGAAACAAGGAAGAGCTACTTCTTATTTATAGAAATAACGGTAGACTGTGATATCGCGTACACGATATCACGGGAAAGACCCGATATCATGTACGTGATATCACAGTGAGGACGTGATATCATGGCCTATGCGATATCGCGTCCCATCATACATGTAATTAATGCATCCTATATTGCCCAACTCTAATCATTATGAAGAGGGGATCTCTCAACACTTTGGTACTTTATGAGTTATTTTCACCTCATTATCATGAATCATCAAGATGGTTAGCTTTATTTTTTCCCTAGGTAATGATGGTATTATCACTACATGGATAGAACTTTTGTTGTTTGGGATGTATTTACTTATGGGAATGAAAGTCAACATTTTAACTAAAGCTCATGGTGCACAGGGGAGGTCATAACAAAGTCATATAATCTCAAAGAAGTATTCTTCTATTTTAATGAGAGCTTGACTTACTCCATGGTAGTGATGAAGTCTTTATCTTTATTGGATGATTTTTCTATCTTGCTAGCTTTGACTTCTCCATTCTACCTCAGATTTTTACCTCATGTCTCAACATGGCTTGTTTTGATTTCTTTCCCTTTTCTTGTTTTTAGTCATTCTCCTTAGATTGGCTAGTTGATGCATGTTGAATGTTAGAGTCCATGGGTATGGCTAAAATTGGATTTGGCTTTTGTGGATCCACTTCCTTCTAGAAATCTATTTTATTACTATCCTTAGCCTTAGGCTTAGGATCTGGCTTCTTGTGTTGTTTCAGGGTGATTTCTTGTTATTTGGCTAAGGAGACATTGAAGCATTACCTACTATGGAAGAACACTAGTCAACTTGGACTACAATTTTGTTAATGGATGAAGGGGATACTCTAATGATAAATGGTTCTTTCGAAGGCATAGGTGATGGAATCCTTATAATAAATGAGATTCTTGAACTTGTAGAAGTTGAATTTTGCTTGTTACAAGGAGGTACTCGAACCACAAATGGCTCCCTAATAGGTTGAGGCATGTCGTGCATGTTAAAAGTGGCTATGGTGAATTGACTGTTATTAGTGTTGAGAGGATCTTTGTTCACTTATATGGATTGATTTTGAGATCTAATAGGGTCAAATGTATCTAAGACCAGTTCTTCACTATCAATCATATTCTATAAGTCATCCTTTAAATCCTAGCATAAATCAATATCATGTCTAGGAAGTTGATGATAGTGGCAAAACCAATCTATTTTGAAATATTTAGGAATAGGATCATCATCTTTCATAGCTATTATAGGATTCCTAATAATTTTGCAAAGAAAATCATGCCTCTTGTGGGTGTTCTAGGATAGTTGTTTATGTTGAATACGATTATTTCTAAGCATCTAGTCAAGAAGCTCTAATAGTTTCATGGGCAATTTGGTATACTTGGACCAATATTCTTGTTTGAAATTAGGCTTTCAAGGGTTAGAGGTGGAAGCACTGGATGTTAATATTTGAGCAATAGTGATAGGGGCTTGCAATTTTGTTGTCCCAAGCCCCATTGTTATTTAGGGTTCTTTGGCCATTGTGGCCATGGCTACATACACTTGTTTGCCTTTGTCCCTATTTTGTTTTGTGTGCTAGTTTTTGTAAGTTACATAGGTAGGATCATTGTTGGCTCCTACCACATCCTCTATATTTTTCACTTAGGATAAGGCTTAACTAAGGGATCAAGAATCTAAATAATGAATCTTAGAATTGATAAAGTTATTAATCGTCCCCTTAAAAATGACCAAATGGTTCATTTCAAAAATGGGTTTGGGTATCTCATTAAGTGTAGAATTCCATATTTGTATGAACTTTTGGATAGGTTCAAGGGGTTCTTGTCTCACTTTCATGAGTTGTTAAGGACATGAGGAAGACATGCAACACGATATGTAACCAAGCCAAAAATAGTAGGTACTCAGAATGGAATATAATTAGGTGCATGTTGGGGTCTCCTTCACCATTGTATTTGGTGATATAAGGAACCAAGATGCCTATAGGAAAGGTTATTTTTGGAATGGTGGGGCTAAGCTGATCATCATGGTAAAAGTCCATGACCTTTACCATCTAAGTAGTACTGTCTTCAAGCTTTCTAAATTTATCAATAAGGTCTTGAATTAATTGAAATACTTTATCCATGCTCAGTGGTACCTCTCTAGGTGGTGTTCATTGCACAACTAGTTAGAAGGGTGGTTGAATGAGTTGAGATCATGTAATGGGCCTGTGGCATGAGCTAGGAAGGCCTTGTGGCTACTACTATAGGGGGGTTGAATAGGGAAAATAAGGTTTGAACTAGGATTTAAAAAATGAAGGAGATGAAGGAAATGTGAAAAGTTTGGGAAACTTTAGGTTCCAAGGAAGGGTCCACCAAGGTGACAAAAGGAGATGGCATGGAAACGTTAAGGGGTCATGATCATGTGAAACAAGGCTAAATTAGAAAATACATGGATGTGAACAAAGAAAAATCCTAGAGGACTAGTTAGGAAGTTTGATCCAAGAAGCTAGTAGGCATTACCTACATGGAATATAAAGGATTATTTAGGAATATGTTGGAGATGCATTGTTGTAAGGGACCTTCCTTATGAGCATCATTGTCATAATAACCTCCAAATCCATCTTGATCCTCTTAATTCTATTACATGCTAGCTTTTTCACTTACCACAGCTTCCTCATTGACATAAACTATTTGGACCAATAGGTTAACATAGATTTCAAAGAGCTCAATTTTATCATATGGGATGGGACATATTCCTTTCCATTTCTATGAAAAAATTCAAATTTATGCTTGCAGTATACCACTTTTCATGTGATCAGTAAACTTGCTTGAATTTTTGCATAGATGAATTTATAATATTCATTAGTGTAACAATAGAAAATTTTAGTGCTAGAAAACTGAAAGATCATGTGTTAAATAGTTTAACTCATAGATCCATAGGCCTTGAAAAGGATCCAAAGACCCTTAAATGGTCTAGCTGATCATCTAAGGACTTAAGAAATCTATTTCCGAACATTGTGAAATAAAAGAAGAAAAATGTATGAACACAAGGTGCAATGCAAAGAGAGAAATAGAAAAAGAAGAGAATTTGGTAAAATTGTAAATATTGCAATCTTAATATTAAATACTATAAAATGTTGAAAATAAGTAGGTTCAAAAGATACACATTAGTAGTCTTTATAGCTTGAGAATATTCTTGAGATTTTCAGCAAGTGGCAAGTTGTGTTCTGCACTTAATCCTCATTGGTCCTTCATTTGATCTACATTAATAAATGGTTGCAAAGGCCTACAAAAGCTCCTGTTACTACTATGTGATCAGTCAACTGCAAGTATGCTACAAAGCTTCTACCAAAAGATCCTAGAAGTGATGCTCAATCTAGTATAAATAGGCTTTATATCTACTATGCTACAATCTATTATAGTTTTGGAGCATTACAAATTGTTCCTAGGTGAAAGTGCAACATGTAGATTTAAAATCCAAGTGTCACACACAAGTCCAAACACTAACATAGCATGTGGGACTAGAATGTGTAGCATATGAATTCAAAGCTCAAATTTCACATTTTTTCCTAAATGCTACCATAGCATGTGGAGCTAGAATGTGTAGCATGTGAGATAAAATGATCAAATTTTTATAGCATGTGAAGCATTTTTAGCCTCTGAAAGCTAGCATAAATGGAATTTTTAGCATGTGAGCTGCAAATCTCATTTTTTACATTAAAAATTACTTAAAATTCTATCAATACAAGGCCATAGGATAGGATGTTTTGTGGGAAAAGAAGGTAATTATTTGTACCTTCAAATCTCAACTAAATTATAATGCAAATCTAGGCTAGGAGCTTTTATTTGCAACATGAATTTTTATTGAAGTGTTTCATTGATCCTTCTTTGTTCATGTTTCAAGGATTGACTTGAGAGATATCAACAAAGAATGTGAAATATTATTGCAAGTTCATCACCCATGCTTCCTCTCCATAATTGATTCTATACCTATTTAATCATATCAAAAAGTGCTAACACAGATGAAATAAGATCACAATAGGATTTTCAGATTTTGGAATGAGATAATGACTACTTTGTCTATCGAAGAATGGTCATATAGGCTAACAAAGAATTCCAAATGTTGAAATTATGGCTATGGCATGGTAGTGACTTGCTTGCTGATTTGAAGAGGTCTTCATGGTTCATGCTTAAATTGTTGGTTGCTTGATGATGTTTGTAGGAACTAGTGCTTAGTAGTAGGTTTCTTTGGTCACTTGGATCCTTTTTATTCAAGAGCTATTGATTTGATTAACTTGAGGACACATTGGTCTTTTCACTTTCTTGGAATTTTCATCTCATTTATTTTGTGAAAGAAAAACCTTCATTAGGTTTCATTGCCAACACTAAATTTTCATTTTCTCATTGAATGAAATTGTTACATTCAATGAACTTGGTTGGTAAAGTATGTTGAAGGAGATGTTACATGGTCATGATGCATGGATGTCAAATATAGGTTTTCATTGTTAATAAGGTATGAAAAGCTATAATTTTATTATAGGGTTATGGCTAAAGAGGGGTAATAAGAATGGTGTGAAGTAAGCATTGTCAATAAGATCGAACAAACTAACTAAATCTCATGCAACGATCTCCCATGATAACTCACTATTGCTATGAGTTACACATTTGTGATGGTTGTAGGCTCATCTTGTAAGCACAACTCCAAGAGGACAACAAAATGAATCAAAGAATACATGTGTTTACAAAAGGCTACATATGGTTATAAGTAGATATATACCATTATATATTATAACTAGTGGAATGTGAGCACTCTGTTTTGTGCTTTGCAAATTCAAAAAACGTTTGCATTGTTTTGAGATATCAAAAGGAGATATGAGCTCATACAGGCTCACTTGTTGTAGGCCTCAAGGTCAAACAATGTCCTATGCTCATTCAAATTTTTTTAAAAAAAAATACCAACCACACTAAAAGAAAACAAGTTAATGCTAGATGTAATCAAGTACATGTGAACATTCTAGTGTTGTCTTATAAGGCTTTAGTGATGTTTGAGAAAATTGAGATTCTAGCAAGGAAGTTGGCTTCAAGGCTTTCTTCTCACCATCATGATTTGATGTGGAGAAGTAAAAGATAAAGAGGTTTAGGTAGAGGACAAGCTAGAGAAAAAAATTCATAAGTGGAGTAAGAGCCTAATCCTTCAACATCCACAACCAAACACCTACACCAAAACACTCTACATAGGCTAAGGCTAAAGTAGCACTAGCTTCAGACCAAGCACAACACGTCATGTTGTTAGCAAAATGTCTCTAGATCATTCAAGAAAAATCAATTATGTTCATAGTTATCGTGGAGATCAACTTTGGACCATTCATGGAATTTTCACCTGAGAATGTCTAGCACAACTCCAAGCCTTATCTCTATGGTCAGATTTATCATGCAATGGAGAATGGTACTTAGGAAAGGTATACTAGTTTTGGAAGAACAAATAGGATTATTCCATTGTAAAATTGGAGTCATTGTGCCTTACTCAGTGGAAGTTACTACAAAGGCACCAAACATTCCTAATGTTAGAGAAAATATTACAAAGATCTCTACTAGATCTAACACTAATACAAATAAATTATGATTGTAGAGAGCATATGACAAAGAAGAAAAAGAATAAAATGAATTATCTACTGAGGAAAAGATATGCTTCAATATGGAAACCTATCACATCTTTCTCGCTAAGAAACTAAATAGAGTTTCCACCCATGCTAGAAGAGGAAGGGCTATCCTTATTGAAAAACTTAATGTAAATCTAGCTCATTTATTATTTCTAGAAATTCAAAGAAGATTTGAAGAAAAGAAGGCATGGAAACCAATATTTTCATTCCCTTTCCTTATCAAAAGGTTGTGCAAGCAAGTAAAAATTCTAAGGTATACAAATAATATCTTATATAAAGCCTAGAATGTATCATGTGCTGAGATGTCTAAGCCAATGATACCAAAGAAAGATCAACTAGAGAAGCCAACAAGCACTAAGGGAGTATTAGGATCAACACTAACAAGAAACATTCTAACAATAGGATAAGAGCAAGTGATGCCCACTAGATCAATGCTAGCTAATGATATACCCAAATCAAGTTCTTCACTAGCTCAATAAGACTATAGATCTTCTATGAACCATTTGTAGAAAATTGCTAAAACTATTAGTTGGGAAACAAGGAAAGGCTCTATATTATATAAAATAAGAGATAATTTTGTTAGACCTGTTGTATCAACAAGACCCACTAGTGGTCAAGTATCTTTATAAGTATGAGAAGATGAGGACTCAACACAATAAATTTTTAGGAACACTAAATCTTTCCAAGTCATGCTAGAAACATGAGAAGGAGCCCCAGTTGTGGTTATGCAACATCAAGATGTAGCATGAGTAGCAAAGGTTATCACATATCACATTAAGGAATCATTTAATATTTCAATTGTTTTATCGACAAAAATTACTAGAGCCAAAAATGTAGTAATGATAGCTGATACATTCATGCCCATAATAGAACATGAAGACATCCTAGATTAACAACTACAGATGGGCAAAGTAATGCAAAATATCTTTGATATCCCTAGGGATATTACTACAATTTAGTTAGATTTAATTTCAAAAATGGGTAAGCTAGTAATGGCAAAAATAAGAGCCAAACATGTAGAGAATGAAGTGTAAAGGTTGCAAGCCGAATTAGTAGTCTTAAAAGTAGAAAGAAGAGACCCTATACAATAAATAGTACTAGACTAGCTAGAAAAATTCAAAACAAAACAAGTGATCCATCTTGTAGCTAGAAACATCCAAGAAGAGATGGAGAAGGAAGAGGAAACATGAAATGCATCCATGGCTAAAGAACAAACTTATGCACATGCCAAGGCACTAACTACCTTAGAAAAAGAGAATAAAATAATTGCTATAGAAAAAAAAAGGTTGAAAGATATTGAAATATAGAATAATATTCTTGAGAAAAGCATCCATCAATTGAGAGAACAATTTTCCAAAGTTAACCAAGATATCAAAAAATTTTCTAGAGAGAACAAAATCCTATCAATGAAAGAAGACTATGCTATTTACCAAAAATCAACAATTAAAATTAGTGCATGGTAAAATGAGGCCAAGAAATATGAAAGGCTCAAGGAACACTTTAGAGACTAAGTGGGTAGGTATAAGAAAATTAATAAAAAACAAATTTCGATGAACAAAGCCAAAATTAGTTCCATCACTACATAGACACTTGATTAGTTGCTAATCCTAGAGAGCTTCACCCATGTTCACCAAGCTAAAGTGAAGAACAAGGACTTGTAGATTAAAGATCTCATAAAATATATGGAATTAGCAAACCTTTAGTATGATAATATTGCCATGCTCAAATCAAATAGACCAACAAATGAGCTAGAACAACAAGTAGTTGCAATGCATGCAATGTATGAAAAAGAGTTTGCAAACATAAAGGATGCATAACAAAAACTGCATATTGCAAACTCTAAAATTAAACTACTCAAAGCTAGATACCAAGATCAAAAATATGTAGCAACAAACTTGGCCCATATAATGATAGATTATTAAGAACTACAAAAGATGGCTAGGGCATTTGAAGAAGAAAAGGCAATTTGTAGCTTGGTATGTAAAAGTAAACAAGATGTTTCCATAGCTACCATGCTCATGAAAAGTACCAACACTAGAAAATATTGTAGAATTCACCTAGATGGTACATAATCTCATATTAGAAGAGAATAAACTTCAAGAGCTATTCAACAAATACCAAATTCCAAAGCCTAATGATAAAGAAAGAAGCCAATGGAGGAGCCACCGCTAGTAGGAATATGAGACTACATCAAGCTCTACCATGTTTTATTTTGATTTGTTTTATTATCATGTGTGTCCATCATGTCATGCATGATAATTTTGTAAAGCATCACTTGAACCAAAATGTGGCATCCAGAGTCAAGTAGGCATGTATATAAGTAGTCATGTCAAAGTTTGAGTACATATCATAATTTTATAAGGAACTTTACCCTCCTATTATTTTAGCTCAAGGCCAAGTTTCCAATCAATCATGTGGGTACGATAAAATATTTTTGTAATAAGCCATGATATCACATCTATGATATCATATCTACACCATTGCAACCCTACATACATCATCATTATGATAAAACCTGTGTGTAATAGGCCACGATAGCGAAATCAAAATATCACATCAATGATATCATATCTACAACATCAGTGTCCTGCATACATCATTGTTGATGCTATGTAGAGGGCCCTAGTCATGCATATAAATACCAACACTTGGTAACATTAATGAAACAACTTTCATTCCACCCTTGGCAAAATTCTTGCAATTTGTTTTTGTAACTTAGACTTAGCAATTAAGTGAATTCCTACAATGTGATATCAAATATTTATATGATATATTTGTTCAAGTGAATTGTAGTTAGGCATAATTCATGATAAAATAAATATCAATATGATTTTTTACCATTGCAGCATTATACTTAGTTTCTTTACTTTTACTTAGTCATTTTCCTTAGTTTAATTTTCACTTATTTAATATGTTTACCTTAGTTTAGTTCTTTACATTTCTTATGTACTTTATGTTTCTCATGTTCAATAGTAAGGTGAAATAAGTATGACTAGTTTTGAGCATTAAGCATAATCATTTGGTAATCCAGTAGTGACTTCACTTGATTCGCTTAGTAGTGAATCCACTAGGTAATTCCAATAATGATTACATGAGCCTAGAATGTGTACAGTAAGCCAAGAATGGATGCTTATCATCATAAGCTAGAATAGATTTATACTTTTATTATCATTTAGATTTGGATTTTTATTCTCGTCTTTTTATTATGGAAGAAATTAGGAGTAATTTTAGCCTACAACATCATAATATCATGTACCTCACTACAAGTTAAGCCATACTACTCACACTCCACTAACTTAGCGTGAGAAGAGAACAATCAAAAACTAACATTAAACCACTAGCATAGTTACATTATTCATTCACAAATCACAATGTAGTCACGTGTGTACACTCATGCCTTAAATGGTAGAATGTTGCAATACCCAACCACTCATCAATACCATAGACCCACTACCTCATGCATGGATCCAAATTTTTACACATCCTAATCAGCAACTAGTTCCTCATTTCAAGCTCCTAATAAATTACCACCATTCATGTAAGAAGAGCTACCAACATAACCATAGCAAAAGAGTGCTACCAAGGTAGTTACCATACAGGAGGATGTTATGAAAAGTGAACCAAGATCGAAGAAATGTTCCTTCTTTAGGGCAAGCCCAAAAACGGTTCAAAGGATGGAAACTTCATCTAAATATATCTCATCTACATACAATCCTTAGGAGAAAACTATGCTTCCAACATCTTCTAAATCATGTAACAAATGTCATGCTCACATAGACTATAACACATTGGATAAAAGCCATAGTACTCCCCAAGAATAGAATGATTCCCTAAAGTTCCTTGGTCTATCTCTAAATAGTAGGATACAAACCACACATGACTCTATGAGATTCTTCATTAGAATTTAACCTTATCTTACAAGACATGTATAAGGCCTAAAATATTCCTCCATTAAAGAAGAGTAACATATTATTAGAGCTAGCCAATCAGTCAATTGTTGTTCCACTTGGATAAGCGGGAGACGTGATTACTACAATAAGTGACTAGTCTTACCTTGCTAATTTTTTAGTCATACATATGGGGAAGAATATAAGAAAATTTCATATAATAATGGGAAAATCATGGCTTAGCATTGTGGATGCTAATCTAGGAATTCAAGACTTGTCCTTGAAAGTTTTCAAGGAAGATGAAGCTAGAATTATTCAAAGATGTAGAGTTCCATGTATTACATACAATGATATTAGGTGTAACTGTGTGTAGAAAATCTAAACAACAAAACACAATGCCATCACAACATGCAATAGATGTATTGAAGACATGTATAATAATGTTTGTATATAGCATCCACTAGCCAACAAGACATCCAATGGTTAATCATTGAAGAAGAATTAGAGTCTAACATATGCATGGAACAAGTGGAAAAGATCATGAGTGCCTATGTTGAAGAAATAGATAAGTTAGAACAATTATAAAGATAACCTCCTTATACTAAACCACAAAAAAGAAGATATTGAATGATGAAAGTTAGATATACTTAAAAGATATGAACTAGAACCACTAGAACTAAAGGCCCTAATGGATGCACTAGAATATGCTTTTCTAAATAATAAAAAATCAATAATCATAAATGTTAGTCTTGATAAAGAATAAAAGAAACAATTATTTGCATGATCTTGTGATGAAATCACTAGCACTGATCTATACATCTATCAACATCGAATGTACATAGATCTAGCCATTTAACCACATCATCAACCTCAAAGAATATTAAATCCTAAACATAAACAAGTCATCAAACAAGAGCTAGAGAAACTATTGAAAGAAGGATTCATTTATCCAATTGCAAATAGTGAATGGATTAACCCATTAGTCATTGTTCCAAAGAAAGGTGGCAAGTGGAGAATCCATATTAATTTCCCATTGTTGAACATGGAAACATTTAAGGACCATTTCCTTTTAGCATTTGTTAACCAAGTTCTAAGCACCATTACAGGACACAAATACTATAGCTTCCTAGATGGATACAATGGACACAATCAAATCCATATCACACTATAAGATCAAGAGAAAACAACGTTCACTAGTCCATATCGCACCAATCTCTTAAGTAGATCCACAAACTCCTAGAAGTATAGGTAGTAGAATTCATGTGGTAGATAGACTTAATATTACAATTACTATTATTGCAAGTGAAAGTTAGTTTTCAGCCCTATTTCCTAATGCTACTCAACCCAATTAACTATTTATGGTTGTTGGTATGCTTACTGAATTTGGATTTAATACATTGGTTTTTAATTCGAAAGGTTTATTAGATCCTACTACATCAACTAAATTAGCCTTTTCCTTATCCACATAAATGGTTGGACCATCTTCTTGTCCTCAATCTATTCCTTTACAAGTTTAGGCTATGTATTATGCTAATGATTCTAATAATCCTTTTGATATTCTTTATTAATAACACTTACATCAACAAGATTTACGAGCCAACCATTACACCTTGTTAAATGCTTTAACATAAGTTACCTATCATACATGGTCATTATTGCCTAATCAACCAATTTCTTACACTTGTGTACTTTTAATCCAAGTACTTAACACATCAAATATTTTTCAAATAGTTTCTCAATTAGGACAACCTTCTATACATATAAAGTTTCCTAATATAACTCAAATTCATCAACTGGTAGCACAACCTACCATTTCTTTTACTTCACAACATGTTTCTATGTCAGGTCATATAACTACATTTATGCAACTACTCCAATAATGCTATTCCAATACCCAATCATTAATGCATACTTCTCAAAATATTGAATCAATATTCAATGTGCAAACTTCAAAAACACAATCTATGCCTTAATCATAAATTCCACATCAAGGATTGCACGCAATACCACACCCATTACTTCATCATTTAGTATCCCCATGAAATCAAATTAATTAATTTTAACAATTTTAGAATCACATTCATTATTAGGGAATTCCTAATTAACTTTCTTTAAAAGATTTAATGGGAAAGAAATCAATAACTACTCTCAACCCCCTTTTGTTGCCTTCTAGTAATGATGTCAAAATTAAAAAGTTATTGGCATTTCCTCAATTCTATGATATAGATGATGAACACCTATATATTATCATATTCAAGTATTTCAAAAATTAATAGTCACATGTGGTAATAATGTTTCAAAACATACTAAAATGAGTGATTTTCCTCTTACATTTAGAGATCATGTGTTATCATGGTATAGATCATTAAAACAATATTCCATTTAGTCTTGGAAAGATTTAAAGGATGAGTTTTTAAATTGGTTTTTATCTTCTGCAAAAATCCACCAATATAAGAAATAACTTTTATACTTCTAACAAAAAGAAAATGAAACTTATGAATAGGCCCAAGAGCATTTTAAAGACATCAAGTAAAGGAATCCTAATCATGGTTTTCTAGAGTGTTAGTTAAGGTTCTTTCTTGATGATTTGACACATGTTACATAGTAGAGTATTGATTTTTCTTGTAGTAGTACTATTCTAAGAATAACCCCAAAAGTAGTGTTTTATGCATTGGATCAAATAGTGGATTAGAGAAAAAGTTGATAGCTAAATAAAAGAACTAATATGCTAGAACACATGATGATGATAGGTTTGGAAAAACAAATAGGGGAGGTTAATAATAAATTATTATCTTTGTTTATGTCATTTAATACTAGTATGCAAGGTTAATCATTTCAGTGTTCACAACAAGCATCATCAATTCATAAGAATGAGAGAATTCACAATACTAACTAACCATAGCCTAGATATATGAATTTTCCTTATGCTTGTGTAATTTGTGAAGATATTGATCACACTACTCATGATTATCTCATTTTTTCCTTTATTAAAGAACAAGTTGATGTTATAGGCATCAAGTTGGATAGGGGAGGAGTGCAACTTCACAAGGTAGGGGATGGAATTCTAATAAAAAAAAAATTACCAATCCCATCCTCCATTTCATCTCAATTATCCAAATTATAAAAATAATTTCAACTGTTCTTGGAGACCTAATCAAAATCATGAGTTTCAACAGCAAATGTTACAACAAAATGAACATTTGCAACATACCTTCTAACAACAAAATGATTACATAATTAAGCTTATTCAAGCCTTACAACCTAAGGACACAGTACCAACACAAATAGAACAAAATCCTAAGTGTTAAGAAAGACAAGAATTACATACGGTTTCATCATCCAATAGTGATCAATGTAATGTAGTGACTCAAAGTGTTCAAGTGGTTGATCTTAAAACTCCTTATAAAAGGACTATTTAGAATAGTAAGTTAGAGAAGGAATCTAAAAGAATACAAAAAGAGTGATTCTAATAGGAATCTAAAGTAATTAGAGGAAACTATGGGGGAAGTTGGATTAGGAACTTCCTCTAAAGTAATCTTTGGATTAGGAACTTCCCCCATAGGAATCTAAAGTAATCTTTGGAATCTAAAAGAGTGAGAGAAAGTGCGTCTAAGTAGAATACAAAAAAAAGGAATGGGAAAAGAAGCAAAACATAACAATGGGCAAGATGTAAAACAACTATGATCATTTATTATGACCGAACGATTTGAGGAGATCTATGACTATCTTCAATTGTGCTTCCTTTTCTTCATTAATGGCATCCTTATTGCTAAGCACTACCTTTCATCTAGCCAATCTATCATACAATTTTTTGATGTACTTGGTCACATGTCTTATTGCAACTACTGATTCCACCTTTCTTTTAAGTTGGGTCTTCAACATATCCATCTATATTGATCAATCATCCATGTCCTTTTATCATTCCTTCTCTTTCCTCTACATAAATAAGACTAGAATTATGATTTGTGAGGGAATCAAGAAAAAGGAAAAAGTAAAAAAAAAGAAAAGTATTACCTGAAATCAATCATTGTCAATTTGAAGGAACCATTCATGAGTCTCTAGATGGCAAGTGTAGCATGTTACACTCTCTAATTCTTCTAAGAGTTGCTCCAAATCTTTTATAGAATTTGGAGCATCCTTAGGAATTGGATGTAAGGATGATGGAACTCCAACCTATATTAAATCATAATCTACCTTGAAGTTGCATGACTAAGACTCCCATAAGAGGTAAACACCCTCATGAATAGAATAGGATTTTTTATCAAAAATTTGTTGACTAATACACTGAAGAAGCACAAGTTCTTCTTCCATAGCCATCACTATCTTTCCTAATGAATAAGAAGACCCTAAGATAGAGAAAGAACATATTTATAAAGTGGTGTTGGTAATACTTGTGAAAGGAAACCTCTTCCAAATGTAGTTGAAAAAGAAGGCATGCCTAGTAATCTAGATGGAGGAATGGGAGTTTTTTCAGAGGTGGTGCCTACATCATCTTTGTCTATCTCTTAGATAAAGTACTATCACTTCATAGACATCTATAACACAAAAATCAACATCATAGAAAGGAAAGAGGGAAGTATTCATATCTTTAAATAATTAAAGCTTACCTTTAGTTTCTTTCCCTTATCTTGTCTCATGCTTTTTCAAGTTTTTTAGGGTTATGGTTGAGCTTGTTGTTGGGCTTGTTGTCTTATAACTATTGGATCACCAAAACCTTGTCTAGTACATTGCCTCTATAAAAATAATTTTTTTAATAAAATAATAATAAATTAAACTAATTTATTATGTATATATACATATTTATATTTAAATATATACCTTGTAAGTAAAAAATGTTATCTGTTCTTGTGGTTGAATTGTACCAAAGATCAAAGTATCTTGAACTTCTTCAGCTTGTGCAACTCCAACATTATGCATCAGTTCATTTTATAGCCCAAATTGCACTATCAAATACATGAAATAAAGGCATAATCAACAAAAAAGAAATAATAAAAACATAAAAATACCTCATTGATTTCCTCTTGATTTTGAGCATGCTATAAAGCTAACTGACCTTTCTTGGCATCCACAATCTTCCTTCTTATAACTCTCTCATGTTCAAGAAATTCAAGACATAACCAGAGATTGTAATGACTAAAATGTTTGTTTGGATGGTCATAAATTAGGATCATATACATGAACAAGGGTGCATAACATAGGGTATAAGATTTGGAAGGATTTTTCTAGGAAACAGTAATTCCAGTCATGGAATTATACTAGGCAAAGAAACAAGAAAATGACCAGTCATAAACTCTATCAGTTATGGCACCATGAAGTATGAAAATAGAATAAAAACTAACATAGGATTGCTATATATACCAAAAAAACTTGCTATAAATAAGTAGAATTAAATCAAATTAAACCTCATTAATGAAATCTCCATAAAAATATTGGCTTTTTCCAAGGGTAGAATCAATAACATAATTAGATAATTCCTTCTTACAAAAAGATTTAAATTTTGGGGAATAATTTGAAGGAATTAAAGGATCCTCTCCTTGTTAAAAACCTAAGGCTATTTGAATATCAAAAGGAAGGATTGTTATTGTTCCAAAAACTAACTAGGAAGTAGAACGTTTCTTACTATTATACTATTCATAGCATTCCATGAGAATGCCTTTGCAATGGAAGAGTTTAAAAATATGGAAAACAAGAAAATCAGATAACCTAGAAATTGTAAGATACAAAAACCCTTCCTTTCCAAGTAAGCTAAAAAGATGATCACAAGCAAAGAATACATTATTTTGATGTTAAAAAATAGTGGCCAATTGAGAGCTACTTGAAGAAGTTTGAGGTAGAGGTGAAGCTTGAAGCTTGGGGGCCATGATGAAGATCGTTAAAGTCTTTTGATGGTAGAAAATCTTCAAGCTTCTATGCTCTCAATCTTCTACTAACATTGAGTTGTGATGGGCAAGTCTTCCTTCTTCTCATGTTTATAACACAATCATAAGAATCTTAGTAGAAGTTAAGAGGAATTTGTAACTTAATTTAATTAAAGATTTAATGAAGCTAACACACACCTTTTTTTATAAAAAAGTTAATGTTTACTTTTTGTTTTAAAAGCTAACATTTAATTTTTTTGATTTTATAATTTCTAGCTTCACTAAAATAGAATTATCTTTATCTTAACTCAACGTGCTCTCTGAGACGATTCCAACGGTGCCAATTTCATCAAAATCTAACTTACGGTTTGAAAGATATGATAATTATCAACGTACATGCAATTAAAAAAATTTAATAAAAAATGTTTTTTTTAATTTTAAATTTAAGAAAAAAAGGGCTAGAAGTCTCAAGTTCAATTTTGATCCCTAAACAAAAATTTCTTAAAAATAGATATTTTAAATTAGTTTTTGGCCCTAGCGGCCATGGCCACAACTAGCCCTTGTTGCCAGCCACAACAAGGGTTGGCAAGCCCATCTGAGGTTGTAGAGGAGCCTCTGCCACTACACCTACCTTCTACTGCTTGCCACCATGCCTTCCTTTCACCATTTACCATCACCAACATTTACACCCTCCATCATCTACCGCCACATCGTGCATGCCACTACTGCTATTACACTTGCGACTTCCCACATGCATGCCACCTACCATGCACACTACCCTCTAGCATCATCAATAATGGTCTCTAACACTACCAAAAACTACCTCTAGCACTATCAATAACCACCACCAAAAATCACCTCCAGCATCATCAATAACTACCTCCAACATCATCAAAAACCACCTCATGCACTATCAATAACTACCTCCAGCACCATTAAAAATTGCCTCTAGCACTATTGAAAACCACGTCTAGCACCCCTAAAAATCACCTCTAGCACTGCCACCACAAATTGCCTCTTCACTGAAAGTCGCACAAGCCTTGAGATGGGCTATGTTGGCCTAGTGATGGGCTATGCAGGCCCTATGACGGGTCATGCAATACCAAAGGAGGGCCATACGGACCCCAAAATAAGTGATGCCAAGCCATAGGAGGGTTGTGTCAATCCTAGAATGGCTATCATCCATGTAGTAAAAAAATTTCCATTAGTAGATGGCAAAATCAAATTTTCCAACTAACAGGAATTTTGAAATTTCTATCAATTGACGAAAAAATTTTAAAAAAATAATTTTTTCCATAATTGTTAATTTAAATTAAAATGCACATAATTATTTTCAAAAATTCAAATTGACACCTTGGTAACAAAGGGGATAAAAATTTCATCATTAAGTGTGCTTGTTCTAGAGCAAAATTGGAATGGATAACCTCTTGGGAAGTTTTGAAAAATGTGCAAGTTTTGTAAATTTAAAACGATTATAACTTTTGAATCCAAAGTCCATTTTCAACTAAACGATGTTGATTCCAATAGATTTGAACCTTATAGACTCAATAAAACTACTAGATTTAGCTTTTGAAATATAAAAATTATCCTTTTAATCCATTGGTTAAGGTCTTGAAAATAATTAAGATTGGGTGCTCAATAAGATATCCATGATAGTTTCAAATTCTTCTACAACTAACTAACAATTTCGAGACACATAGAAAGGGCCATAGAAGCTAAAGATTACCAACATACCTGATTTCTTCAACTTACCTATGTCCAAAACTCGAAGAATAAATTGAAGAGAAATGGAGGTTTGAGTTAATGATCAAATGAATGCCTTTGAAAATCAAATTAATGAGATTAGGGAAGTTCAGAAGAATTTCATCACTCAAACCAATGGTTTGGGAAAGAGATGCATAATATGTTCAAGCAAATTAGGAAATTGTCCCAGAGTTTAGAGGATAAATGGTTAGATGTGCAAGGAAAGATGGATTCCTTTGCACACTTCATCAAGAAATTAACTAACCATCTTGTTCAGTCTTCAAATCCTTCCCATGTTCCACGTAAGGATCAACATCAAGATCAAGATCAACTTTCCCCTAGGGATCCACACCAAAAACAACCCCCTCCTACTAGTGGACAGGATATCGAAATCCCTCCATTAGACCATAGAGTAGAAACTGAAGGTGAAGAATATGGGAACTAGCTTAATCGACCTAGAGAATCACTGATACAAGTTCATGCCAAGAAAGTAAAATTAGATCATTATGCTGGAGCTCCTAGATCCAATGCAAAGGCAAAGGATTGGCTACTTAGATCTCAAGGTTTGATTACAAATTGAGTTAAGTTTTGTTAAGATTTTGAATTGAAATTTGTACCTGATTCTTTCCTCAAAGAACACAAAATGAGATTTGATTCCTTAATATTTGGAAGGTGATCCATAGATGATTACTACAAGGAATTTTGTGATCTTTCTCAATATGTAAGTCATTAGGATGAGGGAGAATTAACTTGAAAATTCATTGCTGGACTACATGCTCAACTGTGTTTCCAAACAGAAGTCCATAATCCTCAAATCATTGATGAAGCATATAGAATTACCAAGGATTATGAGGAATCAAATCAAATATGAGCTACTCTTTAACAAGAAACTCTTCAACAAACTACCTTTCCACAAGCCAGGGGAGAGGAAACACCAACCAAAAGAGCTTGATCAAGATCAAGATGTTTTGTTTGTGGTGAAGATCATTTCAAATGAGATTGCCCAAAATTTTGAGCAAAAGTACAAAGGCTCAACCAAATCAAGACTTAAAAATCCAACCCAAACATGAATAAAGGAAAAATTCCAACCACCACCACAGTTGTGAACAAGATATTTGCATCAACTAAATCAAGTTTGTGTAAATTTCAATTTACTTTACTAACTTTTGAAGGTTCAATTAAAAGTAAACAAACTAAATTTTCAATTAATAGTGGTGCCAGTGATAACTTTATTTCTCCAAAGTTAATTAATTTATTGGAATTAAGTTTACCTTTAAAGAAAATTATTAAGATAGAGCTGGTAGATGGAACAACCGTGAGTAAGCATAAGAATTATAGAGAAATTAACTTTTCCTTGCAAAACATTCCTTTCATTGATGAATTCTTTGAATTTGAACTAGGTGATGTTGATGCAATTTTAGGAATGTCTTTCCTACCAAAATTTGATATGATTGCCCACTTTGAAACTCATATTTTAAAAGTCCCAACCATTGATGCAGTCAAGGTTCTAAGTGGGGTAGGAACATCAAAGCAAATTCATATGATAACTATTAAGTAAGCTAAAAGACTAGGTAAAAAAGGTGATAAAATTGTGGTTATCAAAGCAACCCAACCTCAGAGATCTTTAGGTACTGAGATTCCAAAATAACTTTAAGGAATATAAAGATTCAGTATTTGGTGAAACTAGAGAACTACCTCCAAAAAGAACTATCAAGCATGCTATTGATATTTTTCATGGTACACAACCTATTTCAAAAGCCCCTTATAGATTTTATATTTCTAAATTAAGAGAATTGAAAGTACAATTAGAGCAATTATTGGAAGAAGGAAAAGTTTGACCTAGCGTATCACCCTCGGGTGCACCAATCTTATTCATTAAAAAGAAGGATGGTATGCTAAGATTATATATTGAATAAAGTAATGATTAAAAATACTTATTCCTTTCCTAGGATTGATGATTTGTTTGATTAACTTATGGGTGCATGTTAATTTTCAAAGATTGATCTAAAATCAAGTTATCACCAAATAAGGATCAAGGAGAAAGATATCGAGAAAATTGCTTTTAGAACCAAGTATGGATTATAAAAATTTGTTGTGATGTTTTTTGGATTAACTAATGCACCTAAAAAATTCATGGAATTATTGAATAATATTTTTCTTGAATATCTTGATCAATTTGTTATAGTATTTATGGATGATATATTTATTTATTCTAGTTCAAGAGAAGAACATATCAAACATTTGAAAATTATAATGCAAATTCTTAGAGAGCATCAGTAAAAGCTAAATTGAGTAAATGTGAACTCTTTAAGGAATAATTTTTATACTTAGCTCATATAGTTTCTAAGAAAGGATTGCAAGTAGATCCAGCAAAAATTAGTGTGATCTAGGACTAGCCTAAATTAAAAAATGTTATAGTAGTTCACAGTTTCTTAGGGTTAGCTAATTTTTATCGATGTTTCATTAAATATTATACAACCTTGGTAGCCCCACTAACTAATCTTTTGTAGGAGAAACGTGTGTTCAAGTTTGATGAATGCAAATCTTTTCTTAGATTAAAGATGCTAATTACAACAGCAACTATTTTGAGAATTCCAGATGAAGAATTACCATTTGAAGTATCCATAGATGCTTGTGGAATAGGAATCAGTGTAATTCTTTCATAAGAAGATAAAGTGGTATGTTATGAATCTCATAAATTACAAGGCGCTAAGGTAAATTACTCAACCCATGACGTAGAATTACTAGTAATTGTCCATGCTTTGAAAGTTTGGAGACATTATCTTTCTAGATAAAGGTTTGTACTGAAAATAGATCATAAAGTTTAGAATATTTGTNTTATTTGATTTCAAAATCATATTTAGCCAATAATTCTACCCATCGCCNCTATAAGAAAAATGTGGTAGCCGATGCCCTCAGTCAAATGTGCAACTTAATGATAAGTGTGGTAATGATCCCTATGGAAGAAGAAATCATAGAAAAAATAAAAGAAGACCCTTATTTTAAAAATATTTTAACCAACATTTCCTATTAGCCTCAATATCAACTTACATCTAACGGTTTATTGATGAAAGGACAAAGAGTGTGCATATCATAGGGAAATTAGAGACTAAGGTTCTTGTGTGAACCACATGAACTACCATAAATAGGACACCCAAGTTATATTAAGACCTATATGATGATACACAAATCATATTTTTGGCCTGGAATGAAGAATGATGTATCCTCATACATTAAAAATTGTCAAACATGCCAAATAATAAAAGCTAAACAAAGGAAACCCAGTGGGTTATTACAACTTATGGAAGTCCCAACTAGGAAATGGGAAGATGTAACCATGGATTTCATTGTGGGATTTCCAATAATCAAAAAGGGAAATGACTTAATTTTTGTAGTTGTTGATCATCTATCAAAGATGGCACATTTTATAACTTTGAAATCTACAAACATAGGAGAAGAAGTAGCCAAAAAATTTGTATGTGAAGTATTTTGATTGCATAGTTGTTCAAAATCTATCACCTCAGACAAAGATCCCAAGTTCATACATGAATTTTGGAAAAATTTCTTCAAAGAGCTAGGAACCTAGTTAAAATTTAGCATAGCTTACCACCCTAATACTGATGCGCAAACCAAATGTGTGAATAGAATATTAGAAGATATCCTACAAAGCTATGTTGGAAGTAGACCAAAAATGTGGAAGAATTATTTGCACCTAGCATAATTTTCCTATAATAACAATTATCAGGGTTCCATACATCAAACACCATTTGAAGTAGTGTATGGATGTAATTGTCATACACTACTAACCTAGGAAAATCCAACCTTAAGAAAAAAATGGAAGGAAGAAGAAATGAAAATAATGGAAAACATTGTTAGAAGAGTTGAAAAAAATTTGCAAGCTACCTAAGGTAAATATAAAGGATATGTAGATCAACATTGACTTAAAAACGAATTCCAAGTAGGAGATCAAGTATTACTAAGAGTAAAACCTACTAGAAGTTCTCTTAAAGTTGGAAAATATACTAAATTAACACCTAGATTTTGTGGACCCTTTGAAATCTCTGAAAGAATTGGTGAAGTAGCATATCGGTTGAATCTCCTCAAAAATTCATCTAGTGTTCCATGTGAGCTTGCTAAAGAAATTTCATGAAAATGATGTACAATATGTACTAGATTGGAATACTTTGCTATTACGATCAACTGCTAGCTTTGAAGTTATACCCATTGCTATTAAGAACCAATGAACCAAGAAATTATGAAATAAAACTATTACCAAAGTACTTGTTCAATGGTCAAATTGTGATCAACAAACTTGGGAAAACATGGAGTTTATTTGAAATACTTATCCCTAACTTTTTTATCATCATGATATTAAATAATAAATTGTATTTTTTATGAATGTAATAAATTATGTTTTATATTTTTTTATTTTCTATTTGTATAGATGATAATCAGGAAAATAAAGGAACTGAAGTTGAGGAGAATAACAATGAAGTAGCAACTGAGTAACTAAACATAGAGGAAGTGCTCAAGGATGAGCTAGATGCCTAAGGGAGGTAGATTATAACAACGCATCCCTTGTTAAGGGTGGAAATAATTTTACATAATGTAATTAAACTTTAAATGAATGGGCACCTTATTATGATGAGTTACAATTATTCATGTATCCCTTGGGAAAGGGTTTGACCTATGTCATTTAACATTAGGTTTAGAGGTCATGCCAGGCATGGAGTTGTGGAGCCAGGATAGACAAGTGATGGAAGCTGAGTGAAGGAAAAAAGAATAGAATAATCACCCCTTTGGTAGGATAGCCTAATCATGGTGGTAGTGCTAGATTACCTCTAACGCTTAATTGACATAGGAAGATAACCTAGAGGGCGTTATAGTACTCTCTTCTATTAATAAAATTTTTCCATTTTCCTCTTTTCATTCTTCAATACCAATTATTTCATTTATTAAATATTTATAATTTTTCTAGTATATTATCTAAGAAAACAATGAATGCAATAAATTAAGTGATCGTATTTTAGGACATCCGAGAACGGGATGTCACAAGGATGCCTAAAAAGGTCATAGATCCTTGTAGTCCTATAATTGCTTGTATGATTCATAATAGAAAATTTCATATTGGGGCTAGTGTAAATATTGGGGCTAGTGTAAATATTATGCCACTTCAGATTTATTAGTTTTTGGATTATTATCATATTGGACCTACTAATACTACTATTTCTTTGGCTAATGGATCTACTGTTTATCCAAAAGATATTGTTGGGGATATATTGGTTTAGGTAGATAAAGCTTTATATCCTGCTGATTTTACTATGTTAGATTATTATACATATTCACTGAATAATGTTTATCCTTTAATTTTAGGCAGGCCTATGTTGGTAACTATGAATGCGGTTATTTATGTAAAAACTATATTGATGACTTTAACATTTGCAAATATGAATTTTTTAGTCAATTTATATAACTTGGATAACCAATTTCAATTTTTTGAGCTTAATATGATCAATGTTGTAGTAGCAAACATGGTTTCTTCATAATTGTGTGATTGGAACAAGGCATATCAAGTTCTAACATTGGAAAACTACAAAGAGGTAAGTATGGATGATTAAAGATAATTCTTATATACTCAAGTGGAGGATGCTTTGGATGATGAGGATTTGTTTAAATCTAAGAAGTAACTTTAGATTTAAAGAAACTACCTTGTCACTTGAAATATATTTATGCTAGAAATAATAACCCTTTGATTATTAGTTCAGGACTAACTATGATTCAAGAATAGAGATTGATACATATTCTAATAAATTCTCTTGAAGCTTTTACTTGGTTACCTTTAGATATTAAGTAGTGAATTTCCCCATTCATTTTTTAACATCATATCCATTTGGAGACTAATGCTAAACCATGGTAACAACCATGTAGGAGGTCAAATTTGGCTTTGAAACAAGCAGTAAAGGATGAATTTTTGAAATTATTTGAACAAGGCATTATTTATCTCATTTCTAATTCTAAGAGGGTTAGTCTTATTACAGTTGTGCCTAAAAGGTCTAGTAAGTGGCATGTTTGTATTGATTTTTGAGAATTGAATAAATGGACAAGGATCACTTTCCACTTCCATATTTAGAACATGTTTTAGAAAAATTTCAAGGTTACAAATTTTATTCTTTTATTGATGGTTTTAGCAATTATAGTCAAATTTAAATTACCCTAGAAGATCAACATAAAACAACATTTACTACACCATGGGGACTTTTACATTTAGACATATTCCCTTTGGGTTGTGCAATGTTCCTACTACATTTCAAAGGGCCATGACATCTATTTTTTTAGATATAATTAATCATTTTCTTAAGATTTTCATGGATTATTTTTCAATCTACAATGATTCATTCTCTAATGCCTTGCATTATCTTAAATTAGTCTTGCGTAGGTGTATTGATAAGGATCTTAGGTTATCTTGGGAAAAGTGTCATTTCACGGTCTCTTCTAGTGTTGCATTAGGTCACATTGTGAGTAAAAAGGGAATTTCTATAGATGTTGAAAAACTAAAAGTTATTTCCCATCATACTCCTCCCATTACTGTGAAAGGTTTACATGCATTTCTAAAACATGCTAGTTTTTATAGATGCTTCATGAAGGATTTTTCATTGACTACTTAGCCATTGGTAAAATTGTTACAAAAAGATATTTTTAAATGGACTGAATATTATTAAAATTAATTCAAAACCTTGAAATAAAAGCTTTCTTTAGCACCAATATTACAGGGACCTAATTGGAGTAAAGATTTTGAGCTTATGATAGATGCCTTAGATTTTGTGACTAGAGCTATATTGGATTAATGTAAAGATAATGTTCCATATTTTTATTATTACATTTCTAATACATTGACCCTCAATCAAATTAAGTATACTACTACTAAAAAATATATGTTAGTTTTTGTGTATAGTTTAGATAGATTTCACCATTATTTAATTAGTTTTCATATAATAGTAGTTACTGATCATGCTGATATTAAATATTTTCATAATAAATGAATTGAAAGTTTAAGATAAATTCATTGGTTTCTTTTGTTATAAGAATCTAATTTGATGATTCATGATAAGAATGAATATAAAAGTTTAGTGGTAGATCATTTGTCCAGATTGGAGAATAATGTGGATTTGCACACACCTCAGACATTTAATGATTTATTTCTAGATGAGAAATTTTTTGGCTGTTGGGATAAGGTTATTATTCCTAAGGTTCTAGATCCTTAGAACATGGATATTGCTAATTATTTAGCTATATGTAAACTACCAAAGTCTTAGACTAAGGGATAAAAACAGACCTTTTTCATCAAGTCACACCAATTCATTTGGAAGGATCGATTTATGTATAAGATTTGCAAAGATTAAATCATCTAACGATATCTACCAAAATAAGAACAACAAGAGGCAGTTTCTTTCAACCATGATTAAGTGTGTGGAGGTCTCCTTGCAAGTAAAAAAAACTTCATAGAAAATTATTCATGCTAGCTTTTATTGGCCTACCTTGTTTAAAGATACTTATGAATATTGTAAGAGATGCGATCAATGCCAGTGAATGGTAGGACTCACAAGATGGCAAGACATACCATTTTTGCTTGTCTCAGTGGAGTGTGATCCCTTTGATTATTAGGGCATTAATTTCATGAGTCCTTCTCCTTCAATCAACTCATGTAAGTATCTTTTAGTTTCCATTGACTATGTCACCAAATGAATTTTGGCAAAAGGAACTAGGTATGATGATGCAAAAATGGTAGTTAGATTTCTAAGACAAGACTTAATTCCATGCTTTGGGCATCCATGAATCTTCATTAGTGATCAATGTACACATTTTGTTAATGATATCATGGAGAAACTGCTATAAAAATGGGAATTACACATTGTATTGCTACTTCCTATCATCCTCAATCAAATGGTTTAATTGAAAGTATAAATAAGAAAATCAAAAATATTTTGCAAAAAGTTATAGGGAAGAATAGAGTAGATTAGTCTTCTCATTTTTTGAATGCATTATGGGTTATTCATACATCATATAAGTCATCTCTTAGTTTTACCCTGTATGAACTAGCATTCGATAAGCAATGCCTTGTTCCTTCATCGATACAAAACAAGTCCTTTTGAATGCAACGTCAATTGGAAATGAACTTGGAATAATATCTTTTTGTCCATTTATTAACTTTAAACCATTTAGATGAAGATAAAATGCATTCTTTACATAGACAACATTTGTATAAGAAACAGATGAGAATATGGCATGAAAAAAGATCATAAGAAGGTGATCTAGTATTATTATTTAACATAAGGCTTAAAAAGTTTACTAGGAAATTAGTATTGAAATGGAAGGGACCTATGAGGGTTATTAAGGTATTGGGTAATGGAAATATTGACATTTCTAGGCCTGGTAGTTCTAAGTCTTTTTGTGCAAATGGTCAATGACTTAAACATTATTTTGGACAACTGTCCTTCCTTGATAATGAGATAATTACCTTATTTGATTATTTTTCTTAGTAAGATGAATTTAACTTGTTCATGGACTGATTTCAAATGGCTCCTTATGAGATTGTCTGATCTTCATGCTTTTTATTGTGATAGGTTAATAACTTTGTTGTTATGTGCTTTATCTTCTACAAGCATTGGGTGATAGGTTCTATGAGCCATATATTATATTTCTATTAATAAATATGCATGGTAGTGATCATTATTGTTATCAAGTCTTTAGTAATGTCTATGGTAACATATATTTCATGGTATTTAGACTTCAATGAGTTAAATTGGTGGAGGTTCAACTTATTCTACACCATGGATTGTTGGGAACTTTTGTCTTTGAATTTTTTTTGAATTTTATATTTTATTATAAATAGAGAAAAGGTTGGATTATGAAAAGGATTTGTTACCTTTTTAGTTTGGAAGTGCTTACATTCTCTTGGATTATACTAGGCATCTTGTTGACTCAATATGTTATCTCATGACAAACTTGAGTCTCTAGGTCTTCCTTAATTGGGGACTTAAAATAAGAGATGCCATGGAATATGAAACATGAATCATGGGGGTACTTATGGGGAGTGACTTGCATAGGGATTGAATTTTTTCTAAGAGCAAAGATTCCATTGTTTACAGACCATGTTCTAATGGTAGTACAGTACGTAATCATAACCTATTATAGGTGTACAAACCTAAGAATGTTTTCTAACAATTATATTATCCTCTTGCAACCATAGAATTGCACTAATAGCAAAGTTTTTATTGTTTATGGACCATGTTTTAATGTTAGTGTAAAAATCTCCTAATCACTAAAGAGAAGAGAAAGAAATAAAAAGGAAAGTAAAAAATAAAAAGAGAATTATTAGGTAATAAGATGTTTTGAAGCTATGGTTCTCTCTTGTTCATATCCACATAATGAGAACATTATGTTGATGCATAAAACATCTTCATCACCAAAAACTTCTATTAGTAGGAAAGACTATGCATTTTTGGTAGGTGTAGTGACATAAGACATGAATAAGTTAATAAAAAATTATTCATGAATATCTAAATGTGACAATGTAGTATCTTTGTAGTATTCTTTTGACAACAATTCACTTAAGTTGTCATCCAATGTCTTGATTTTTACCAAGAACTAACACCTTGGTTATTCTTCTATCATAAAGTTTTTCTTCATTATTTTTGTTGTCATTTAACTTTACATTTTTTTCTATTTTCTTTCTCTTAATATTTGTTGAGGAATTATTTTGGACTAGGAAGTGAGAGAGGGTGTAACTCTTAGTAACTCGAAGTCTCAATGTGGGCTTTATTGTGAATTTCAATCACCTCGGAAGCTCAATTTCTTAAAGTCGGGTACCTATAATGGGCTACAACTCACAATTCATCACATTTTTGGAATTCATATTTTCAGGTTTCATATAGCTCTAACTCACCTCTTATTGTATTATAGTGTTATTCTTTTTTATTTTAAAATAGTGAAAATAACTGAAACTCACAAAGTTTGTTATAATTTTGAATTTTTTCAAATTTTTTATTTTCATGTTACAAGGGATTGCAACTCATAGTCAGTCATAACCTAATTAAAAAAATGAAAAAATAGAAACATGTTTCAAAAAAACAAAACCTCATTTTACATTGCAAAGCACCATAGGACATATTCTAGAGCTAAGGCAAGATACCATTGTGAGCATACCCACCAGATTTGACTTCCAACCCTTCCTTCCTTTTTAGAATGCCTAAGGTAGACTTCCAAACTATTGTTTTCTAGCATTTTTCTCTTAAATTTTCTATTGCGCATTGTTGCAACTAGATCTACGACATTAGCATTGTTTTTGGATCTAAATAAAGGTTGTATGGATGACTTTTGGGCTTCTAGTATCTCCTTTGGGTTGTTAATCTTTATTCTTGTCCTATTCCAAACATTTTTATGACTTTGTATGGCCAATAGATTAGATTTTTGTTTTTCCTTATAGCTTCAGAGCTTTTGATTTATACCTAATATATATAATTAGGCATTAATAAAATGCTAAGAACTATGTATAATATTTAGAGCTTTTGTACCTTTAATTTTAAGAAGTTTGGTTTTTTCTTAGGAATGAAGCTACTTATCTCAACTATGGCATCACAATGCTAGGGTTGTGCATGCTTGGAATTCAAGTTTACTCCTAGGTAGGGCATTAGATGTAATTAGAGCTATCTTGCCTAAGATAATTCAATACTAAGCTAAAATATTCTTCTAAGCTATAGTTATCTTGCATTGTGTTATGTCCTTGATTTACTATGCATCTTTATGAAAAGTAATCACTATGTTATTTAGATTTCTAATCACCCATGTATATTATTTGTCATCTTTGCACTAGGAAATTATGTTGAGGACAACATAAACCTAGTTGGAGGTACCAACAATGTTAAGATTTGCAATTACAATTACAAGTGTTAACAATCACAGTTCTCTTTTTAGTTTTTATTTTTATTTTTTTGCATTGATTTGAAATATGTATTTGGAATTCGAATTTTATGTGCCTTTGCATTTTTTTCTTTGGTTCATGAATTATATCATCTGTATATGTGTACTGATCTTTCCTCTAGCAAGGAACTTCTCATGCATCCCAACACTACAGGGAACATCTACAAGGACAATCCTCAATGGCTACAAATCCAATAGCATGATAACATGCTCAAGAGAAGGAGTAAGAACACACACATAGGAAGCACATGAAGTACTTGAAGCATGAGCACTATGAGGCAAAGTTCCCTACAGTGTCATACGGTGTCATTAAGAGTACCTATGAACTTCAAGCTTTTGTTGGAACTAGTAAATTCACCAATAGCAATAGCCTTAATAATGCATAATATAGATTTTTTTTGATAGGAGGTAAGGCATTATACAAGCATCAAGCTTGTTAGTTCTACCTCACTTTCTACAGGACATCCCTTGCTTCATGAACCTTCAAGGTTGGTACTATGTCACCAAGGTCCCTAAGATGTAAGTAGGATCAAATAGATAGCATTTTTGGGTGGTGTCATTGAATAAAAAAATCCAACTGGTGAAGATCTTTCTTGATGTAGCCATAGACAAGATGGGATGGCCTTATAAGAACCTTTCTCCTAAAAGGAGGGTCCTTGCAATGGCTGTCATGATGAACATCTTAGGTAGCTCATATTTCACACATCTCATGTCCTTTGGCATGTTGGTGATTAGTGATTCGGATGGTTCCTACACCCTCAATTATCCATGTATTATTTTTTTTAGGATGGATTGGTCTTTAAAGATGCTAATGAGGTTCCCTTCCCTTTGGTAATCTCAGCGTTCAGATTCAATCACCTATCTTACCCATCAAGGAGATTGTTACCTAGGATGAGGACCAATTCTTAAGTCTAGGATATATCTTCTACATGCAACACTTGCCCAAGACATGCTTTGAAGAGGCTTGGTGAATCCCTGATCCATGGCTTCTAGGAGATGATGTCAGGGTTACTTGAGACATACATTATGTCAATCCATGGTAGTAGTAGCCATAACAATAGCCACAACAACAAAATCATGGTATGGAAAGCATTGATCTAACTTTCGTAGGATCCAAATCTCAATTCATGGACCATTTGGACATCCTCTAGGAAAATCTCATTGCACAGTGTAATGAGATGGAGGCACATCTTCATACCTATTGTGACCAATTAAAGAGGAGGTAGTACTATTTTCTATCCAATGTGAAGATCATGTGATACCATTTATTTTTCAAGTTGAGAAATCTTCACTAGATAGTAAGTCATCAGGAGATGGATGAATTAATGGATCTAGAATTTGCACCTATGGGGTCCCCAATCATTGATGCAGATCAAGTTGGATCATTTGGTCTTAGAAACCAAGTGGATGATGAAGTAATGGAGTAGGACTTCATGAGTGAGGAGGCAAGTGAGGATGTGCCTAAACATCCTCCTTCAGTATAAGCTCAGCCCTACAAGGGAACACTCAACCCCTCTAGCTTAAGCATTTTATCTCCCACTTCTTCTTTTCCTTCTCTAGTTGTATGTTTTTAATGTTATCAAAAAGGAGGACTATTCTATTATTTTATCTCTATTTATTATATATTCATTAATTCATGCTTATTCTTATAATTTATTTTATTAGGATGATAAAAAGCTAATTGGGGGCTATGTTAGGATGTGAATTGATACTCATTGCACCTTGTTCTTCTATTTTGCAAGCTTGGGTAGGCAACTGGAAACTCATGTGACCTACAACCACTTGCATCTTAGAGTCTCAAATCATAATGCAAGTTCTAATTAGCTTCCAATTCATCAAGGAAATATTTCTCATCCTAGGATCATCAAGAGTTGAATTCCAACATCAAAGGACTGAAGAGTAGCTAGACTTAGCTTTAATGAAAGTGGAAATAGTATAGAAGTTGTATTTGCATTAAACACGGTACTGCTAGCTCATAATCCAAATGAGCCTGCAACGTAGAGTTTCTTCATTGTGTCACTCATAGTCACTCATAATTTATTGTAAAATAGAAACAAAAATCCATCAATGTGAGCTACTACAACTCGCACCCATGTCATAGTCATTGTGAATCTTTTTCACTTAATTTAATAAGTTGATAATTTGGATTTGAATACTCAACCATTTAGAATGATTGAGGGAGACTATTGATCATAGTAGCCCACAGTAATTGATGAACTCAAAGATTCTTCTTCGAACAAGGAACTACAACCTAGCTTTGACTTGCACTCGACCATAGCTGTTGTCCAAAGGTTAGTATAACCCTAAACCAAAGTCATTTTCATAATTGTTTGAAGTGAAACTACAAGAGGAATTCCTAAATTGATAAAAGGAGGAATAGAAGAGAATAGATGCAAAAAGATATACACAAAGATATAAAAAGATATAGAGAATAGATTTTATAGATTTTGCAGATCTAAGATTGAAGTTATTCATAATTGTTATAATGAGAATTATTTTTTGAAATTGACGATTGAATGATAATGTTTGTTTCTTTGTTAGAGTGAATTAATATTAAGTGTTCTTCACCATGATTCTAGCACCTTAGCCCCACATAACCCACAATCCTCCATTTAATTAACTTCCACATTCTACAACATAAGCACTACTCAATAAAGAACATCATAAGACATACAAGTAAATGTCATGTAGACTATGTAATGCTACTACTACTTGCCAATGACTTGTACTTAGCATATTCTAACAGCAAATTCATAATGGATTAGAGATATTTATGGATGATTTTTTCCCATATGGGCTCAACTTCAAACAAGCCTTGGATCACTTAGAGAAAGTCTTGAAAAGATGTGTTGAAACTAATTTGAAATTTAATTAGCAAAAGAGTGACTTAATGGTCCAAGACAATATAGTCCTAGAACATAAGGTATCTCATAAGGAATCAATGTAAATCCAAAAAAGATTAAAGTCATTATAAAAATGACTCAAAGACCATAAATAGTCAAAGATATTAGATCATTTCTTAGCCATACAAGATACTATAGGAGACTCCTTGAAGATTTCTCAAAGATTAAAAAATCACTAGTTGAACTAACAAATAAAGATGCATCATGTTTAGGGACAGAACAATGTGAGAAAGCATTCAAGATCCTAAAATAGAAACTAATCAAGACATCAATTCTCTAAGCTTTGGAATAGTCCAAGTCTTTCCACATTATGATAGATGCTTCAAACTACGCATTGAAATTAGTGTTGAATTAACTTAATGATCAAAAATAACCTTATTACATATACTGCACTAGTTGAAGCATCGCTGAGGCATAACTTAATTATACCATCACATAAAAGGATCCAATGGCTATAGTATACATACTTGAAAATTTCAAACATTATGTGCTTAGGTACCCCCATCTACATCCATAATAATCATAGTGCTATTAGATTTCCAATGAATAAACCAATGGTAGGTCCAAAAGTGATAAGATGGCTTGTCATCTTATAATAATCTAACATTATAATGATTGACAAGAAAGAAAATAAAAATGTTGGAATTGATCACTTGTTAAGATTAAGATGTAAACCTCAAGAAAATGAAGAACCACTATCAGACCAATTTCCCAATGAAAATTTATTCATAAAGACATCAATGGTTGTAGATTCAATAGTGAAATCATGGATTCCTAATTACATGACATATCCTACCACACAAGAATTTCCTATTGAATGGGATAAGAAGCACAAAGAACAGTTTCTCCACAAGGTAAAAATGTATATGGAAATTAATGAAATCTTAACAAGATATGTGCTAATGGGTTGATAAGATGGTATGTTTTAGAAGAAAATCAATAAAGAGTCTTACAAGATGCACATGAAGGACCATGTGGTGTTCATTATGTAGGATGATGGATAGCACTAAAATTAATGAGGGCATGCTACTTTTGGTCTATCGTATTCAAGGATGCACATCAATTTGTACAATCTTATGAAAGATGCCAAAAAGATAGAGAATTGACTATTAGAAATGAAAGACCATAACAATGGATACAATCATTGGAACCCTTTGATATTTGGGAATTTATCTTTATGAGGCCCATAATACTAATGATGAATTAAAATTCCTATATTATAATGATTGTTAATTACTATACTAAGTGGGTAGAATCAACTGTAGTTTATAATTACATAGCCACAATAGCTACAAAATTCTTTCAACAACATGTGATGAATAGATTTGGAGTACCACATATGTTAATATTATACAATGGGACTCATTTCACTAGAGCTACATTTAAGAAGTTAATGTAACAACTTGGGGTCAACCACAAATTAACCACATCTTATTAAACAACAAACGCCCCGCCCCCCAGTGAATGGTTAATCAAAAGTTACTAACAAAGGAATCACAAGAATATTAACTAGAACCATTAGTTAATATAGGAAGGATTCGAACAATAAAATTAATGATTCTCTATGGGCATATAGATCAACCTAGAAAATTCCTGTAGGGTATTTGCCATACGAGTTAGTTTATGAAAAATTGCCTACTCTACCAATCCAAGTAGAATTAAATGCCCTTGCAACTACCAACATTCTTAACCTAGATCTGAACTTAGCTCAAAAATAAAGATTAATGAATCTCAATATTTTAAATGAAAATTAGTAAATAGCTTAAATGAGTAACAAAGTCCATACGAAATATTCCATATGTAGACATGATGCCAAAACTAGGCAAGTATCCATCAAGCCTAGTGATGAAGTCCTTTATTATAACCTAAACCATGTTTCAAAAAAGACTAAATTTCAAACCTTATAGGAAGGAACTTATATCATCTATGCTACATACCAATTAGGTTCCAAGAAAATTTATCATCCAACAAACCCACAAAAACGTATTCTTTTCAATATTCAATAAGTGAAATCATTCGGTAACTTTTCCTACTCCTCTAAAGACTCTACCTTGAACATTAGACTATTCATTTCCCATTCAATCTTCCAAGTCTTCACTCTTAACAATAGTTATGGGGGTGTTAGGACTAACACTTAAGTACCAAATCTCATTTTTACATTTTTCACATTTCTTGCCAAATTTTACATTCTTTAATATCTTTTCCATTCTTTTATACTTTTTTCATTTTTAATTATTTTTTATTCTTTAATAACTTTCAAATTCTCTATACATTTTTCCTTTCTTACCTATTTCTCATTCTTCAATAATTGTTACTATTCTTCATGTACATATTTTTTTTTGATTTTTCTAATAAAGTGTAAAGAAATAAAATAAGATGTACTTAAAACAATAAGAATTTCACCCTATGTTGTCAAATAATTAAAGGGTTGATTGCATATACAATGAGACCACATTATCCATCCACTCATTTCAAATAATAAGAATTTTTTACAATGGACATAATAACATTCTTTTCACACTAAAACTAAAATAAACTAATGATCATTATGCCTAGATAGAAAAGTAAAGGATCAAGTGGAAATGGAAATGGCGTGACATCAAGGGAATTTGTAAATTCTCTAAGGATACTACTATAAGTCTTATCCTATTGTTAATTTTTATTATTTACTTGAGTTCTAATAAAAATGAAAGTATGTTCTAAAATAAATTCTACCTTACCATGTCACTAGAAAGACATATTACCCATGCTTAAAGGTAGCTAACTTCTTAGAAATTTTAAGCTTTCTTGGACTCGCATTGGTTATAAGGCTAGAAAGACGTGTTACCCATGCCTAAAGGCACTTCTCCATCAATGGCTAAGCCTCATTTAAAAATAAAATATGTTGTTAATAAATTACTTCCTTAAACTTCATTGCCAAGTGTTAAAATTTCTTGCAGTTATGGTAGTCTTGTAATTATTATTATTATTATTATTATTATTTTGAGATGATACAATGTGATGTCACTAGTAATTAATATGGACTTGGTTTGGATCTTTGATGGAAGATTCAATGATCATTTTAACCATTTATCACACATAGAATTCATTATGCCTATGGTAAGACACCTTTCTTTCTATTTTCTGCAATTCCTACTGCTGCCATTCCACCTTAATACTATATACAATCATAGCTTGATGGTTTTGAATATGATAGTGTTATTTTCTCATTAAGGCAATACTAATATGTGCATTTTTGGAGAACATGTATGTTTTAGATTCAACTCCTTAAAGTGCCTACAAACACTTTTAGGTGTAGTTATACAAGGATATTAAGAGATGAAGCCTACTTTGGGGAGGACCCACTTGTATAACTCCTATGCTTCATACCTAATGATAAATTCCACATCATCTTGTGCCTCCAAAACACTTATGTGATTATTGTTATTTTCCTAAAACACTCATCTTCATTCATATACTTGAAAATTTTCACCAACCATCTCCTACAAAGCTTAATTAATTATCTTACTAAAACTCTCTCTTTCGCATGACTTCTGAAACACCGTGAAAATTACGGGTCGGCCTCAGGCAAAGGTTCGCAATTCAAGCAAGAGCGCATTCCACCTTCGTTCCAAGACAAGTTTACGCTCTATTACGCACGGCAGCGTAACAAGCGTAATAAGCTCCAAGACAGTTGAAGGCAGAGTCTAAAGAAGCGCAACAGTTTGACGCTTTTCCTCCCGGCGCATGCATAACTTGTTTTTACGCTCGATACGCAGCGGTGCGTATCATTGCGTATGTTATCATTCAAGTTGCTCATCGTTTTACGCTTCATACGCGCAGCTGCGTAGTGAGCGTAAGGCATACATTACTTACGCTTCGTCACGCACAGTCGCGTGGTGAGCGTAAGTTGTACATTACTTACGCTTTATCGCGCATAGCTGCGTAGTGAACGTAATTTACACATCGTTTTACGCTCTAACACGCGCAACTGCGTAATGAGCGTAAAATTGTGCATTGCTTACGCTTCATTACGCGCAACTGCGTAGTGAGCGTAAAGCAACTCTGAGCTTATTGTTTTTACCAGAATATGCTCATATACGCAACGCAACGCGAATGAGTGTAATCCAGCCTGAAAAAAATTAAAGCACGCTCAACACTTGCTTACTTCTCACACGCACAACACGCAAACAAGCGTGTTGTGCGTAGTCACAGTCTGACTTAAAAGATCATGCCAGCAGGGCCCGCAACATCCAGAACCCACATCATCAGGGCTGCACCTTCTCCGCGAAGAGCCGCAGCCTATAAATACCCCAGTTGACAAAGATACAGAGGTTGGCAAAAATTTGGGTTAGCAAAAACTCAGAGAAGCAGAAAAGCATATTTCTGAGCACCAGAGCACTTAGCACTTTGGAGCAGAAATATAGAGAACAGCGCTTTGGCAATCGNTCAGACCATTTTGCTTGTTGTTTTGTGCTTGTTTCACATCCTGTAATCAGGGATTCCCCAGTGTAATTTCTCACACGAAATATACATTTGTAAGTCAAAGCGCGGATCTTGAAGCTACATGTTTTTCTTTTGCCAGCCTCTTTTCATCGTGTTTAGCATTATCGCCATTGTGATCCGATCACATCGCTTTCCCTTTGTTTTACGGTCCCTCGAATCAGATCGCTTTCTTTTTTACGCACTTTGGATTGTTTTACTGACCCGTAAGTCCCTGTCTGATCGACAAGACCATTTAGGGCACCGCGGATTCGTTTTTCCAGCATAGCCCTCGCGCAGTTCCGTGGCTAAAACTGTGTACGCTGGAATATCGGTCGGTATTTCCAGCTGCCGACATTTTCTGTCGTTACAGTTTTCTGGAACTAGAAGGAGGGCCTTCAGGCTCCGATCCGAATATTTCGGGTAACCCTGTTAGAGATCCATACCCTAAGCCATAGACGTAATACCTCTAGGGAAGTCTATGGTCAATCGTGTGGTATAGATCGGTCGCAAGGACGATTTCTTTGAAATCCTACAGGGTAGAAAGCCTTTTGTACGTTTGTTGCCAGCCATTCGCTTTAGATCCGACCTGTTGCCAGCCATTCGCTTTTAGATCCGATTATCAGTCACTTTTCACTTCATTGATCAATGGATTCTTTTCACTCAAACACAACCACCATGGTTACCCTCGATTTGGGTGTTACGCCTGTGAATCCTACGGTTGCCACAGGACCAGTTCCTGGTGCGACGGGACCCCAGGGACCGTTGCGCCGATCATTGAGGCTTCAGGGGAAGGAGCCTATCTTTCCGGCCATAACCCCTGAAGAATACAATTTTATATGTGTTAAGATCCAGGCGAGGCTGGCTCTTAGCCGAGCCGAACGGGAGGCAAAGTGAAACTTTGAAGCGCTCCATCGAGGGGGTCATGATTTCAAACCAACCGCCTATGACATAATCCCCTTGACCGATCCCCAACATGAAATTATGGCACAGTTGGTCATGGCCAGAGGCCAGGTTTCACAACCTGTGGCAGAACCCCAGCGTGAGGAAGAGGCAGAGGACGAATTCGCGGACATGTCGAAACATTCGTTCCATACTCTGCCCCTCCACACGCAAGAAGATCCGTTGTTTCCTTTTGACGGAGAGGCAGCCTCTCTTAACCCAGCTGCAACCGCGCAGGCACAACTTTCTGGCTTCCCGCTAGCCCAGGCGCAGCCGTCTGGGTGGCAAACACAACAACTGCGCCATGACGTAGGGGTGGGTCCGTCCCACCACGCACTCGGCATCCCGGCGGTGATCTCGGCAACCACCACGCCTCAGTTCATCCCTCAGGTACAAGCTCACACTGTATCGACAACCCGCTCAGCGCAAAGGTTTCTGCCCCCGCCGACTCAGCAACATGCTGTGACCGTACCACAGCAAACCTTTGTTCAATACCCTGCAACAAGTCAGTGGACCGATCCGGCTGCGCAACAATACCCACCTACGGTTTACGATGCCCAGCCTTCGGTTACACCTGCAGCATAATTTTCGCAGGTGCTTCCTCGATATACTTACCATTATCCTGCGCAGCAGGCGGGAGTTAACTTCTCGTCTCAGACCGGTGGATGGAGGCCCTCGCAGGCTCCCCAACTTGTAGGAATCCCTGCTCCACCAGCGGCTAGCCAACCACCTCCTACATTTCAGTTTCCTAGAGCCGCCCTTCCACTCCAACCTCTTGCTCCTGTCCCTGCTGCACAAACACCTCCCTTAACAAGTCTGGATCAAGCGTTCCAGCTTATCCAGACGCTTACCAAGGAGGTGCGACGCCTCCACACCGCTGGGTCTGATACCATTCAGATCATGGATTTCTATCAGGATGATCCGGTCAATCTAGCGGTCCCCATGCTGTCATTGCCTCCAGGGATGTCCCTCCCACACTTTACCAAGTATAATGGGGAGGGGGATCCCAACACCCATCTGGCCACCTTTAGGTCCGAATCTTTGTTGTTGCAATAGTGGCCGCATACTTTAGTCCGAGTCTTCGCGATGTCGCTGACAGGGAAGGCTTTAGACTGGTATAGAGCTCTCCCACGCTCTTCCATTACAACCTTGGAAGAGCTGCTGACTCAATTTGTGACCCGATTCAAATACAACATGAAACCGGAAGTCACGTTGGAACAGCTTATGGGGCTGAAACAAGACCCGCTCGAGCCAGTCCAAAAGTTCATACAGTGTTGGAATGCTACCTTGAATGAGATCCGTGACCCGATCGCGGACTCCCATCTTCTGGCTATATTCAAGGGAGCAGTCAACGACTTTATTAAGTCTAAGTTGTATTACCTTTCCCCTGGCGACATCCGTCAGGCCTTCGCCCAGGTCCGGGGCATCCAAGATGCTGCGAAGGCCAGCAAAGACCCGGCATATATCGCTTACAATAACACGCATAACAAAGCCAAGGACAAGGGCAAGGCAGCGACAACTACTGTAGCTGCGCTGACTGAGAATGCGAAGAATAAGAGCAAGAAAGCTCCAGCAACAGCACCGCCTGAGGCCACGGCTGATGCCGGCACTAGCCAGGCCATGGCTGCCCTTGAACAGGCCCCCCAGCCAAAGCCGAATTTTGAGCGTAAAGATCGTTCAAAATACGCGACTTTACCCGTGAAACATTCTGAACTGCTAAAACAACTGTTAGCGGCGGGACACATTCAAACTAAGAAGGTGTCCGAGGAGGCCCTGAAGTGTCACAGGCGTCACTGTCAATTGCTGAAGGACCCCTCTTTAGCTTTGCCTAACGAGCCGGCAGTTCCGAAATCTTTTAGGCTGGATCGTTTCTGTGACTACCACCAGATGTGTGGTCACGACACGGATTACTGCTGGGCGTTGAAGGACGATATTCAACGCATGATCGATGAAGGTCATCTGAAACTAGACAGCAGTAACCCTACGTGTCCGAAAAACCAAACATTGCATGTGTACAAGGATCCCTTAAACGCAAGTTATGATCCTTATACCATCACGGTGGTGAGTACGGACAGCGAGCGTAAGGGACCACCAAAATAACCTTTCGTTTTGCGTGTGCCCGCCAGCTCGGCAAAGGGGGCAACTACTTCTTCGATAGCGACTGGGGTCTCACGGCTGCCGTTCATCATACTAGTGCCCTCTCAGGTACGGCCTCAGTCACACGCTACTACCCAAGCCGCGGCTTCGGCTGCGCCCACACCGAGAGCGCCCTTCATCATTAGGGCGCCAAAACCACAGGCTGCTCCTCTTACGCAGGGGTAGACCTCCAGCCAAAATTATCAGTCATCGCCTCCTCGACGTAAGGAGGAGAACACGACGGTTAACGCAACAAAAGACAACTCTACGCTCGGCTTCCCTAAGCCCAGGCCCTTGGCCTCCGCGCCAATGTCTATGCCTCAGAAGCATGCCAAAGGCACGGAAACGCAGCCACCTTCTCTTGGTAGGAAGAAGAACAACCCCT
>MNCI01012331.1:1206769-1227104 GCA_015680685.1 Gnetum montanum
ACACGCTAGCAGAGATATCGCAAAAAGTGATGCGCAACGCTCCTTTCGCACGCATTCCTGCTACAATTTGTAACAGAGACATCTCAGATTGACGCGCTATGCTCGTCTGAAAGCATTCCTGTTGACATGAATAAACACATAGTTTGCGTCCTCTCTAAACTTGTTTCCAGTTGCATCCCTTTATCTCCTATACCCGCCAATCTCATTCACGTAGACAGAGCAGTGCTTGAGTAGCCATGAATGACTGCTGTTCTTGCATCTAACAATCCGGTGTTTCGCATTCTTTGTCGACGTCCTTCGGGCACGCCCTCTAACCGTCAACAAAGAGGGGCCATTGAAACACCGTGAAAATTACGGGTCGGCCTCAGGCAAAGGTTCGCAATTCAAGCAAGAGCGCATTCCACCTTCGTTCCAAGACAAGTTTACGCTCTATTACGCACGGTAGCATAACAAGTGTAATAAGCTCCAAGACAGTTGAAGGCAGAGTCTAAAGAAGCGTAATAGTTTGACGCTTTTCCTCCCGGCGCATGCATAACTTATTTTTACGCTCGATACGCAGCGGTGCGTATCATTGCGTATGTTATCATTCAAGTTGCTCATCGTTTTACGCTTCATACGCGCAGCTGCGTAGTGAGCGTAAGGCATACATTACTTACGCTTCGTCACGCACGTCCGCGTGGTGAGCGTAAGTTGTACATTTCTTACGCTTTATCGCGCATAGCTGCGTAGTGAACGTAATTTACACATCGTTTTACGCTCTGACACGCGCAACTGCGTAATGAGCGTAAAATTGTGCATTGCTTACGCTTCATTACGCACAACTGCGTAGTGAGCGTAAAGCAACTCTGAGCTTATTATTTTTACCAGAATACGCTCATATACGCAACACAACGCGAATGAGTGTAATCCAGCCTGAAAATAATTAAAGCACGCTCAACACTTGCTTACTTCTCACACGCACAACACGCAAACAAGCGTGTTGTGCGTAGTCACAGTCTGACTTAAAAGATCATGCCAGCAGGGCCCGCAACATCCGGAACCCACATCATCAATGCTGCGCCTTCTCCGCGAAGAGCCGTGGCCTATAAATACCCCAGTTGACAAAGATATAGAGGTTGGCAAAAATTCGGGCTAGCAAAAACTCAGAGAAGCAGAAAAGCATATTTCTGAGCACCAGAGCACTTGGCACTTTGGAGCAGAAATACAGAGAACAGCGCTTTGGCAATCGGGGACATCATCACCTTACAGCCGAAGCAGAGTACAGATTTGAGCACCGGTGACAGGAGCAATCTTTCTGCTGAAGAGACTTTATCGATCAAATACAGTTGATCGGTAGACGTCGAAGCTTGGCCTGCCATGCATCTCAGCTTAGCCCACGAGGTAGATCGAACTTCTGTTCAGACCGTTTTGCTTGTTGTTTTGTGCTTGTTTCACATCCTGTAATCAGGGATTCCCCAATGTAATTTCTCACACGAAATATACATTTGTAAGTCAAAGCGCGGATCTTGAAGCTACGTGTTTCTCTTTTGCCAGCCTCTTTTCATCGTGTTTAGCATTATCGCCGTCGCGATCCGATCACATCTCTTTCCCTTTGTTTTACGGTCCCTCGAATCAGATCGCTTTCTTTTTTATGCACTTTGCATTGTTTTACTGACCCGTAAGTCCCTGTCTGATCGACAAGACCGTTCAGGGCGCCGCGGATTCGTTTTTCCAGCATAGCCCTCGCGCGGATCCGTGGCTAAAACTGTGTACGCTGGAATATCGGTCGGTATTTCCAGCTGCCGACATTTTCTGTCGTTACAACTTCAATGAAAAATTCTTATATTCTAAGCATCACCTATGATTAAGAATCCTTTAGACCATATATATACCTATCAGACCATTCATTTTATCTAATTTATCATTAGAAATCATACAAAATCTTAAATATATTCATGATGATATCATAGATACAATGTATTATCCCCTGCAATATTGCATACAAAGTTGTATCTATGATGTGTTCACAACAAAAATCTATATCTATGCATGAGGCATTAGAATATTGTTTCACACTCTCATTTTACACATAGGAAGTTCATGTTGTTTTTCTAACCTGCATGCTTCAAAGAACCATATATTCCTCACTGCAACTCTAATTTATGTCATTCTTATTTCCTTTTACTCATGGAGTGACCAACTTTGTCGTGGGGAAGACTACAACAAGTAGTTTGTGTGTGATGGGCCACGATATCATGTCCACGGCGATATCACGTCTTCCCCTATGAGATCGCGTACGTGATATCGTAGTGTGCCATCAAATATATAAATAAGAGGTGGCTCTCCCTTATTTCTCATTCTATGCCTAGACTGTAGTGAAACACTGGTAGTTTTACCTCTCTAGAGATAGAATAATTTCCATGTGCCCATAGTAGGAGCTCCAAAGTAAACGGATCTTTATTCGAGCAAATATTGTACCTGAACACAAGTTTGTGTATGGCAATAAAGATGAACTTCTTGGATAAACCTTGCAGTGCATGGACTAAGCTAAATAGGCTAAATAGGAATTTATTTACTGTTATTTATTGTTTATCATTTAAATGCTTTATTAGTCATTAAATCTCTCTCAACCCTTCTCTCCTAGTTAAGTGCATTCAGTACAACCGCTGCGAGCACGTGTGTTACGCTTGGTGATCCCAGCAATGACTAGCATTTGGTAACCAAGGTTGCATTGGTTTAGGGTGTGAACGGTAAGTGGGAACGGATACTAATGCTAGGTTAATTAAGATTTAGTTAGTTAAAGTTAGTTACTTAGTTTCTTCACTCTTCACCTTATCAGCATAGGAGATAAAAACAAAAAAGATATAAAAATCATATACCTCAGACTTACTTAACCATACAACCATGAAAAATACAAGTAAGTCTAGGAAGACAATGAATAATTAACCTTAAGTGTTCCATAAGGTGTGTAGGCACTTAGTCTATGGAGTTTGACCGAATCACGCGTGTAACGCTCATATTCGTATGGTTGAGTGTAGGGGTACCTCGCCACTCATCATTGGCGCAGTTGCCAGGGACTAAGTGTTTGTGCGCTAAGTAGAACATAGGAAATCACTCACATCATTGGGAGCTTAAATGAACCTTAGGGTTAATTAAACAAGAAATTATATAACGGTTAAATAGCACACCAATAAGACACAATGTCTTCTTCTTCTTCTCATAAGAGCATTTCACCACCTAGGAATCATACAAAAAACAGTCGGCAGTGCAAAACACATAATCAAAATCCGCCAGTTCCTCAACAATATAGGGTGGTATATACTCATCATGATGAGTACATACCCGATTTTACTTTTATCCTTCATCAGGATGAACAACTGCACTGGAGAGACTTGCAAGGTAACATAGTGTTACCTCCAGATCGTGCAATCCCCAACATGCTCCTCCATGCTCTGGCACAGATAAGCATGACACAGCTCTATGCTAAATCCATTATAGGTGATTTTCATACAAGGGATTATTATCCCACAGCTGCACAATATTTAAGGGACTCAAGGCAGGAGAGCCACCATACATTGTTGAAGGGCAAAGGGAGCCGCATGTCATAAGTGAAATAGGAAATGGTGAACCAATCATAATAGGTTCTCCATCAAGTGATGTTCCCCCTCCTAACGAAAGTGAGGAGGTGGGGTATCAGAACCTACACTCCACAATACACAACCCTAAATCTGATCCCTGTGAATGCCAACTGTTCACTGAGGGAACAAAAACACACGACAAGGATGGGCATTCTAATCATCATCACAATCAGGGTCGTAGCCATCGAAGAGAAGGTAAGAAACATCATCATGGTAATGGTTCTCCTTCTTCTTTCCCTTTATCACATCATTCTCCCTCTCCTTCCACATCAGGGCACATTCATCAAGAGCGTAATGGTGAGGATAAGGGTAAGCGAAATGAGAGACCTTGATGAGAGAGTCAAGAGAGAGGATGAGGGTAGTCTAGAGAGTCTACGCATGGTAGAAGGCAAAGTAGGGAACAATGTAGGCATCATAGATGTCATGAAAGAGATGATCATGAAGAACCCCTACTTGTCACCCGAAGTATCCTAGATATTACGGAGGCTATGAGAATACCTACAAGGCATTAAAAAGATAGTTGAATCAAGAGATTGGATATGAATAACATCCCACAATTTGAAGGGAAATACAACACTGATCCAAAAAATCATTTATAGCATTCCATGATGCCTGTGCCTTGTAGAACATAGAAAACAAGTGGTAGAAATCAAAGTTGTTTCCTAGGACACTCATAAAGGAAGCAGAGAGTTGGTACCAGTCCTTAGAGCTAGAAACCATTAGGAGGTGGAGTACAATGTTAGAACTCTTCAACAATAAATATCAAACGTACTCCAGAGTGTCTAAATTGCGTAAGTAGATCCAAGGATGGAAGCAAGGTACTCATGAACCCTTCGATGCTGCCATGGGCCGCTACTATGCATTGCTACATCGTTGCCCGGGCCATGGTTATGCACAACAGGATCAACTGCACCATCTCATAGATGGGCTAAGGTATGAAACTAGGAGAACCCTTAGGACTTATGCCCAAGGAAGATTATCAGAACTTAGATCCCATGAAATTCATCGATTGCTAGAGCAAGTAGCCAAAGAAGAAGGGGAGCTACGAAAAAGAGAAAGCACGGAAGAATATAACCGCAATCCTTTCCTTCGAAAGAGGGGAGTGAAATTCTATGATGAAGAGGATGAGTCACCACTCAAAGAGTTGGTGAATAGGAAAACCTTGCCACCTTAGAAGTTAACAAAAGAACTGGTGGCTAAGGTAGATTAGATATAGGACTCCTTAGATAGTAAAATTAAAACTATCCTGAAAATCATAGAGGAATCTAAGGAGGAACGAAGTAGTGACAAGGACAAGAAAAAGCAAAGAGATTCAGGCCATGCACATGACAAGGGTAAGGGGAATTTGACTATCTCCGATGAGGTTGTGGATTTGGACATAGATAATGATGGTGGATGTGAGATCTACTAATATGACCATCCTAAAGGATGTTGTCCAATCATCTCACATCTACAAGAGTCTAGGGTATATGCACTCAACCCGAGACTTAACAGATGGCAGACACCCCGAAGGTTACCTTATCCCCAAGGTAACCTAAGATAGTTCCACCAACCATTGACGTACTATCCAAGTGGAACTCCACCACAACCCATTAGGCAACATCAGCAGTGGAAATACCCACAGTCATGGGGGATGCCACCGACTAAGCAATAGTACCCTTACCAGAAATCGAACCCATATGGTTACTACGTGCAACAGCTAATTTCTCGAAGTGACTCCATGGGTCATGCAACTCTCCAACATTACTACCAAGTTTAGGAGTACTTTAGAAGGACTCCTTCTCCTCTAGGAGATGCTCCACATCCAAACCATCCTCCAAATCCATTTGCCTCTCTCCCACCGGTAGTTCCACTACCTCCTACTCCAATAATGCAAGGGGAACTCCCCACTCAACCGTAGCAACATAACACTACGAGAGTTATAAATCTTCAACCCGTTGCTAGTTCTGACAACCACAAAAAGAGAAGATCTTTCTTTGGAACCAAAATCCCAGACAAGCTCTCACAACCACAAGCGGTTGAGTCTGTGACCACTCCTCCAACAAATAAGGCTTCGGGGCTCCCTTCAAACCAATATCAAAGCTCAACACATACAGTTATGTTAACACATATAGTCACTAAATAGATCAAGGTAGGCCACCTTCCCAGGAAACTATCTAACCTTGGAAGTCCCTTAATCTACCTCCAAGTCACTGGGAACGAACCACATAAGTCTCTTCTTGACTTAGGTTATGGAGTCAACTTAATTTCATGAGAAATGTATCAAGCCTAGAACCTTCCCCAACTTAAGAAGAGTAGTATTCAACTAGATCTAGTTGACCAGTCCATCACCATTCCCTTGGGATTAGTGGAGGACATCATTACCACTGTGTGTGGTTGGTCATACCTAGCTGATTTCCTGGTGATAGAAGTCAATAGCAATGAAGGGGACTTCTCAATTATAATGGGAAGGGCATGGCTAAGCACAATAGATGCATGCCTAGGAATCCACGATCTTTTCTTAAAAATATCTAAGGTAAAGAATTATGGAAAGATTGAGAAGAAGAAATTTCCATGCATCACATACAGTGACTCATCAGGTGATGACATGGAGGAATACACAGCATCTCCTCCATGCAACAGGTGTGCCCTAGAAACTCTGAGACAAAGGTGCCTGTATGTAGCAACCACACAACAAGTGGACATCCCGTGGTTGATAGCTAATCAAAAGAGCAACCAACCAACATGCATGGAATGAACTAGGGGAACAACTCATGCCAACAATAAAATCATAGATACATTGGAATATGAGTGTCACCCACTTCCACCCCTTAATCTAAGAACATCAATCGGTAGAAGTTGGACACTTCTAAGAAATTCAAATAGACTGTTGTTATTTTGGATCTCTCCCTTTCAATTTAGTCATGGGGGAGATGGCCACCTATGCTAATCATTTGGGGCCCTAAGTTCTTTTTAAGTTTTTGTTTTACAATTTTTTGTTTTACACATTTTTGTTTTACATATTTTTGTTTTACACGTTTTTGTTTTACACATTTTTATTTTACACATTTTTGTTTTAAACATTTTTGTTTTACACATTTTTGTTTTACAAACTTCTTTAACTTTTCTTGTTTTTGTTTTGCAACATCGTTCATATTTTTCCATTTCTTATGTGTGTGTGTGTGTGACTTATCCCTTTTGTTAAGTTTGTCACCTAATAAGTGTTCCTAATGATGGTATGAACTATGTTTTCCTATTGATTGCTAATGTTTGATTTTTACCTTTAAGTTATCATGTTGATACTAAGGTATGGTTCTTTTGATATAGCAGGCAATGAGTCCACGTCATCCACACATCCACAAATTTCTATGGTCTTTCTCAGCTTGGCAATGTACAGTCCTTTTTCAATAATAAGAACTATAAAGAATCAGTGACTGGGCATTTCTCAAACTAAGGAAGGACTCAAGGATTGGAAAGGATATGACATCAAGGGAACTTGATGCATTTTTGTTGGTCATTCTCCTGGGTGCTTGGATGTTTTCTTCTTGAGTTTCTTACTATTTCGATCTTATCCAATTATCGGGAAGCTGAGAAAATAAAAATAATAAAGTCTTTGCATGGTGTGGTTCTCATGTATAAACACATAAAAAATAAAAATAAAAATAGAAATAACTGTGAGAATTCAAAGCACACCCCTTAGACAAAATAACCATTTCGGCTACAAGCACTAGTTATGGAACTAAAATAAAAAAATGTTCCCTCTAACTAAAGCCTTTCTCACTTCCCATTCTCTTCTCCTTCCTTTCATTAGAATGGTGGTGGCTCTTGGGTGAAGGTATTATTGTTACTTCAAGAGCATGGATTGGCCAAATGTATTAATGTGAAGTCACTGGATGTGGTTTGTTTGAGGTCAGACTTAGAATGGGATCTACTAAGTCACATTAATCATGAACTACACAAGGGGTTGTACACCACCATGTTCTTGGGATTCCATTCCATTCTCTTCTTTCCATCCTTCTCTCCATTTTTCACCTCATTGTTAGTTGTATCATTAGTGTATATTTTGGTTGATGCATTGTTTTCTTTTTGGTAAACTCTTGTGGTTAAGATTTTAACTCTTGTTCCAAATGACATTCCAAGAGCCTACGAACTCTTTGAATGTGGGTTTGTCAGGGCATTAAGGGCATGAGCCTACTTTGGGGAGGACCCACTAACATTCCTATTTGGTGCACCAGTTAACTTCTTTCCCTTCAAATTTTTGCAATCAACTTTATTTTGTTCATTTCCATCTTGACATCCATTTCATTGACGTTATAGTTTTCTCTTTTTCTCCATCTTTCTTGTTCTTTTTCTTTCTCAATTTTATCGCTACCAGAGGTTCTCTTTTAGTCATGGGGGTCCAGACCCAAATTTTTTTGATTTTCTCCTACCCCCTACACCTTCGGTAGCCACTATGATATCTCCAGATCTACATCAGCCATACCAAAACTCAACCAATGGACCTTTCACCGAAGCAAGGTATCAATTGCATTATAATTCATTTACCCTTGCTAATATAAAGATTGTGTTGTGTGTGTAGATGGTGATCATACAACAATGGATTGGATCTGGAGAGAACACTTGCAATGGAGCGATGCTGAAGCAGTTATGCAAAGAATGATATGGATAGCGTGCTTATGGATGGACAACGAAAGATGCAACATTGGCATTGGCAATAGCAAAACTTCTCTCTCTCTCTCTTTCTCAGGTACCAAATGAGGCCTGATGTCAAATGTATAAAGTGTTCACTCTTATTTTCATGAACACTAATCTTGTCTTGTCTTGTAATGATGATCCATTCACATGTCATCCCATTAGTTCCATTTTGAGTCAATAATCCCATACCATCCCAATATTTTGTAAGGAACTTGAGGATGATTTTTTATTCAGTCATGGGGATATGATGGTATGCGATATCGTATCGGCTGCGATATCATGTCTACCGCGATATCACATCCCCCACGATATCGTGTCTTCCCCTGCAATATCACGTATGCGATATCGCAATGCATCGTCAAATCTATAAATAAGAGGTGGCTCTCCCTTGTTTCTCATTCTAGGCCTAGACTGTAGCGAAACTCTTGCAGTTTTACCTCTCCAGAGATAGAATAATTTCTATGTGCCCATAGTAGGAGCTCCAAAGTAAATGGATCTTTATTCGAGCAAATATTGTACCTGAACACAAGTTTGTGTACAGAAATAAAGATGAACTTCTTGGATAAACCTTGCAGTGCATGGACTAAGCTAAATAGGACTTTATTTACTATTATTTACTATTTATCATCTAAATGCTTTATTAGTTGATTAATCATCTCTCAACCCTTCTCTCCTAGTTAAGTGCATTCAGTACGACCACTTCGAGCACGTGCGTTACACTTGGTGATCCCAGCAATGACTAGCATTTGGTAACCAAGGTTGCATTGGTTCAGGGTGTGAATGGTAAGTGGGAATGAATACTAATGCTAGGTTAATTAAGACTTAGTTAGTTAAATTTAGTTAATTAGTTTCTTCACTCTTCACCTTATCAACATAGGAGATAATAATAGAAAAGATATAAAAATAATATACCTCATACTTACTTAACCATACAACCATGAAAAATACAAGTAAGTCTAGGAAGAAAAAGAATAATTAACCTTAAGTGTTCCATAAGGCATGTAGGCACTTAGTCTGCAGAGTTCGACTGGATCGCGCATGTAATGCTCGTATTCGTATGGTTGAGTGTAGGGGTACCTCGCCACTCATCAATGTGAATCACATCAAATTTTCTAACACCTAGCAGAACAAACTAAGGAAAATAATAATAATAAATAATTATTTTTTAACTTAACAAGGGCTAATAAACCTAATGATTCTTCCCAAATAACCATTCAAAAACACCTTAAATAAGAAATTAACAATTATTATAGGTCATGAAGGATAAATTTGTTTGTAAATATTAGAAATTTCTTTAATTAAGGGTTTTTCTTATAGAAGGATTTATCCAAGTTAAAAAATTTTCTAAATCTACAATCCCAATTAGAACTAAACTTGACATTAAGAAATGATTTTGATTAAACACAAGAATTTGAGGAAGGGTTATGAACCATTAGTCGTTTTTTCTAAAATAGTTGGATAATCTTAAAAATTATTCATGATTGCAGATGCCTTCCAAGAGAATCAAAGTGGAAGGACCTTCACAACCAAGGGAGAAAAGACCCAAGGAAAGAGGTAGAGGATGAACAAGAGAACAAACTTCACTTGCAAAGCAAGAGGCCCAGCTCTACAATATTCATCATCTCACAACTACAACAGGGCAATCTATGCAAGTAGAGGTTGATGCACTGCCTACTCCTAAGTAAGGAAATATTTTACACTCTCTAATGAGTGTCTTCAAGTCATCTAGAAAAATTCCATTGTGTTCATTATCATACTGAACTTAAATTTTGGACCATTCATGGAGTTTTCTCCTACCAAAGTTCATGAACAACTACAAGTCTCTCCTCTGTGGCCTACTATCTCAAGTAATGAAGAATGGTACTTGGGAGAAGTGTAACAATTCTAGAAGAATAAATATGATGATGCTATGATGAAGGTAAAGGGGATCACAATGCAATAGTTAATTGAAAAACTAGCAAAGGCACTAAATATTCTAAACTTCAGAGCCAACATTGTCCAATTATCTACTAGGGCTAATACAGAGGTAAGAAAATTATGGCTACAAAGAGCCTATGAAAAAAATGAATAAGAATATAGTGGATTATCCATAGTTGAGAAACTTTACTTTAAAATTAGGACATATCATCTATTTCCAATAAAAAGACTGAAAAGAATTTCCACTTATGTTGCTAGAGAAAGTGCCAAATTGATGGAAAATTTCTAGGCCAACATAGCTTATCTACTATTTTTGAAAATCTAAAGGGGATTCAAGGAAAAGAAGAAAGGGAAACTTACCCTACCATTTTCTTATCTTATTAGAAGGTTGTACCAATAAGTAAGAATTTTGGGCTACACCAATGATGTACTCAAGAATGCCAAAAATGCCTCTTACACTGAAATCCCTAAACCAATGCCACCAAAGAAAGATCAAGTGGAGAAGCTAGCAAACATTGAGGAGCAGCAAGATCTACACCAACACAAAACATCCCAGCTATGGGAACGAAATATGAAAGAACAAGTGGATTAAGACTAGCAGCTAATAAACCAAGGAAAAGTGCTTGTCTAGCATAACATGATTATACATCCTTGATGAGCCACTTGTAGCAAACTACTAACATAATTATTTAGGGAAGTCAAGAGATCTCAAGAATGTATAGAGTACAAGAAAATCCCAAGAATCCTATCATATCAATAAGACTTGCAAGGGATCAAGTCTCATTGCAAGTAGGAAAGTATGAGGATTCCACACAACAAATCTCATGGAATATTGCATCTTTCAATCTAATGTTGAAAATAGGAGAAGAAGCCACAGTAGTGGTAATGCAACATCAAGATACAGTCGGAGTAGCTAAAGTCATTATTGATCATGTCAAAGATTCCTTTAATATTCCCATTATGCCACAAATTGATATTACTAGAGAAATAGATGTAGAAACAATAGCCAAAACATTCATTGTTCCAAAAGAGCACAAAGAAATATTGGACTGACTGTTGCAAATAAGGAAAATGATGCAAAATATTTTCAATATCTTAGTGATATCACCATAGTTTAGTTAGAACTAATTTCAATAAAGAGAAATTTGATCATGACTAAAACTAGAATGCAACATGTTGAAAATGAAGTGCAAAGATTATAGGAGGAATTAGCTACAATGAGAGTAGAAAGGTAAGAACTTTCACAATACATTACACCTAACTAGTTAGAATAGCTTAGGAATGAACATCTTGGCCAAATGATGGTAAAGTATGTACAAATGGAGATGGAGAAATAGAGGTCAGTATGGAATGCTTCAATGATAAATGCCTAGACATATTCCCATGCCAAAGCCTTAACTGAACTTGAAGAAGAAAATAAAAGAATCATTACTAAGAATGTAAGGTTGATGGATGTATAAAATAGAAGAATATGCTACAAGATAGCATCCATCAACTAAGAGAGAAATTTTCTAGAGTCAATCTTGACAGTAGATAACTAACTAGAGAAAATAAAACCCTGTCAATAGAGAAAGTCCATGATGCATGCTAGAAATCAGCCATCAAAATCAATGCATGGAAAAATGAAGCCAAGAAGTATGAACGGACAAAAGAGCATTTCAAAGATCAAGTGGACATGTTCAAGTAGATTAATGAGAAAGAGATCTATATGGCTAAAGTCAAAATCAATACCATCACAATACAAACACCTAATTGGCAATTCATCTTGGACAATCTTACCCATGTATATCAAGTTAAAATTAAAAGTAAGTACATGGAGTTAGCAAATCTTCAATATGGTAAGTTATCCATGTTAACAGCAAGTAGACCTAGAACAACACTAGAGTAGTAACTGACCATAATCTATGTAATCTATGAAAAAGAGATTGTTGATAAAAAGGATGTATAAAATAACCTTCAAATAGCAAAATTTGAGCTACAAGTGGTCAAAGCTAGCTACTAGGATAAAAAATGTGGATAGATGAATGATTAGTTACCAACAACTAAGAAAAATGACTAGGGATTTTGAAAAATAATGAAGGTAGTTTGCAATATAGAATGTGAAAGCCAACAAAATGTTCCCATAGCTATTATGTCCTTGGGAAGTATCAACTTCAGCAAGCATTACTAAATTCACCTAGATGATACATGATCCAAGATCAAAAGATGAGAAGCTTCAAGCACTACTCAACAAACATCAATTTCAAAAGTCTTATGTTAAAGGAAAGAAGTTGATGGAGAAGCCAACACTTCCTAGAACAAACTACATCAAGTTTTGTTTATTTCATTTTTTGTTGAGTTGCTTTTATCATGTTTATCAATCATGCAATGCATGATAATTTTGTAAACATCACTTTAATCATAATGTAACATTCATAGGAAAATTATTCATGTATATAAGTTAAAATCTATATATAACCCTAAAAATTTTTAAGGATCACTATCCTTATTTTGTTTTAACTCAAGTACAAGCTTTTAGTCAGTCATGAGGGTATGATAAAACTTTTATATTTGTAGGTTACAATATCGTATCTATCACTATAGATGCAATGTAGTAGGCCATGGTCATGTCTATAAATACCAACACACTATCATGTCAAAACAACAAATCTTTACTAACACTTATAAAAATTCTTGCAGTTTCTTTCTACGACTTACAATTAGAGTTAGAGTGAATGTTCATAGTGTGGTGAATAATAGTTTTACAAAATATTTATTTGAGTAGATTGTTCCTAGACATAATTCATGAATGATTATAGAGATTGAGAATATTTTTTATCATTGCAGCAATTTACTTATCATAATTTTTACTTTTCCACAATGTTTACTTTCCTTCAGTCATATACATTTCCTAAGTCATTTTATAGACCAATGTTTATTAGTAAGGAAGACTAAGTACAATTGGTTTCAAGTGTAATGTGTAATTTTTTAGTAACTTAGTAGTAACGTTTCTTGAATCACTCAATGGTGAAGTTACTTGATAAACCTAGTCACAATTGCATCAGCCAAGGACATGTATGGAAAACTAGGAATAGATACTTATCACCAATAGGATATCATAGCTTTCTATTTTCATTACACTTAGACTTCAAATCTATAATCATTTTTACCATGTTGGCACTTAGCCTAGTTTAAGCCAAACAACATCACTACAACATATACCCCACTAAGAGTTAAACCATACAAATTGCACCTTGCTAACTCTAAGTGGGAAGACAATGATCATGAGATTAACATCAACTACTAGTATACTTACATAGTCCATTTGTGGATTATGATCTAGTAGCACGTAAATACTTGTGACTTGTATGGTTGAGTATTGGAATACCCAATCACTCATCAATGTGGATTTCATGGATTATTTGATAGTCTCTTGGGCTAATTTCTCAATCTCACATTGCATCAATGATGTTGCTACCTCATCTAATTAGGATTATTTTGTCACATGAAATTTGATTCCTCTTGGTTCTTTACATGATCACAAATAACATTCAGTTTGTCTTCCATTTTCATCAAGATGCACATAATGTATTCTAGATGTAGCTCAAGAAGAAAATTTAGTCTTTAGTCCATCAATTGAAAGGAACTTGAAGTTAAATGTTGGGGAGCTTCATTAATCATAATTCTTCAACATATTATTTTCTCATAAGAATTCTCCATCTTTTATAATCTAGCACTTCCCTACTTACATTCCCTTTTGCAAATGGTTATCCTAGCTTACCTTAATTTGTTGATGTTGAGTCTATACTTTTTTATAATTATTATCATGGTTAGGTATTATCATATATTTTAACTTAATAAGTTGTTTTGATCATAACTTAATGCTTTGAAATCATGTTAAAGTTTGATTTTATGTCTCATTTATAACTCTAATTGCCAAAGGATCTTATGATTGAAAAACTAATTAAAATTATTATGAAAATTGTATTAGCAAGATACAACTTAGAAAAGAATCTTATTTGTTAAATATACACTTAGAGTGTGTTGGTTATTGGTTGTTGTTGGTCTTGCATAGGAGGCTTGATTTTTTTGAACACTAGGCTTGTATTCCTTAGCCAACTTTTGATCTTCATAGTTTTTGTACTGTTAGCTACTATTAATCATAATCTTTTCTTCAGTATCATAGCTTTTCTATGATATTCTCTTCTATTCTAAGAAAATAGATCAAGATATACGATTGACACTTTATTTTGGATCTTCTTTTCCTATTTAGGAATCTAGATTCTAAATTTCTCTATGTCACTTCATGGTATAGAGACTTCTTCCTATCATCTTCAACTATTTGATCTATGATGTTCTTACAATTTCTTCACTCTAGATCTATTTAGATTGTAATGCTCATAGATAAATAGAGATCCATTTTTTTCACCTTTCTAAATTGTTTCTTATTTATGAAATTTTGTTTCTGTTTCTTCTTCAAGTTTTTTTTTTTTTTTTTGTTATCATCATTCTTTTTATCATGTCTCTACATCATAACTAGTTTCATACAATACTTATTTCATAGAAAGTTGTGAGAGTTAGTCTTACAAATCATGTTTTTCATTAAGAATTATTACAAAAATAATGATTATATTGTTTATGATAGCTTAATATTTAACAAAGTACATATATGACACCTAGATTCTATATATTTTTCTCTATATAGCCTTTTCTATAAGATGAAGATGTTATGGTATGAATATTCTTCCATTTAAACGCTCACGTAAACTAGGGTAAGCATGCTAATCTATCGCCAAAAATGGTTTGAGATAAATTGCAAATTATAAAAATACATAAATGTAATTAAAATAGATAAGAAAAATGTCAAGTATCTAGATGTATGCAAAAAAATAAAGTAAGAGATATAAAGGAAATCAAAGAAATATAAAGCAAGGGAAATGATCTCTCAACTTTATTATAGTTTCTATAATAGATACATGCATTCAAAGATATAGCAATGCATAGAATATAGAAAGAGTTGGTAATTGAACAAATAAGGAAATAATATCTATAGTAAGTAGAGAAATAAAAGGAAATAGTAACTACTCAAAAATGGATAACCTTAAGAAGAAGAGTACACTATTTGGTGAGCCACCATATGAAGGGAAGATAAGTTGCTATAAAAAATGATGAAGAAAGTTTAAGGTTGTAATCCTCAAGCTAACTACTACAAGTTAATGGCATTGTATGATCTTTAGAAAATTGTGATGTTAATATCTAAAGATAAGAAAAAATTAGACCTAAGACAACAAACATAATTCTAAGTGTAAAAGTGATGTAGTCAAACTAAGACCTAAAACTAATGTTAAGAATCAATATGGATGCTAAGGTTTAACCTTGGTATCATCATTATTATTAAACCAAATTAATGTTGAAAATAATGTCAAAAATTAGTTTTAACATTGATTTAAAATAAATATGAAAATCAACATTGAATATTAACTTAGATATTAGTTTGACTGTAAAAATATGAATCACCTTTAAACTAACACTTTATTTCAACATTTATTTTGAGCAAAGGTTAAAACTAATGTTAATAGTAACATTGGATATCAATTATGACATTGGCTTCAAGAGGGAGAAGGAGCTTCAAAAATTATCTGAAGATGAAATTAACATAGAAACCAATGTAGAACATTGATTTTTGTAGATATGTAGGAGAAGTTGAAGAAAAATAAATTGATGTTAAAAGTAACATTGGTCATTAATTCCAAAGTCACCTATAGAGCTAAGGATAAAAAGGTGTCCTTTAAAAAAGAAGAAAGAAGAAAATGTTGTAGAAGTACTGGGCTTTATTTAGCTATTAAGAGGAGTAAAAAAAGTAAGCACAACCATTGTCATCTTTTATCATCTCTACAAGGTAGTCCTCTAAAGAGGATTTACGCTACATCTTATCATTCATTGTATCCATCTTCTGCTTCTTTGATGCCTACTAGCTTGGCCTCATAGATATCTTGTAACTCCTTTCACTTCAACACTAACTCAACTTCCTCCTCTTCTCAACAACATTCTCCTTTTTCTTTTTCTCTTGTGTCTTTTCCAAATTCATTTCCTTCTCAAGCATATTTGACTCCCTACTCTTCTTAGATATTTTCTTGGGATTCTCATGTATCTTTTTGGACTTACTCATAGTGCCAAAACCCAACTCGTTCTCCTTGATGATTTCCCATCTAGTTTCTTATCCTATTTTTGGTCCATCTTTTGATCTTATTTCCATTTTTCATTCTCTATGACTTCTCCTTTCTCATCTTCTACACTTTCTCTACTTGTTGTAGGCATTGTTCCTAACACCCGTAATGAATCATGGTTTGCCAGGCCCCAATATCAGGTACGTGATATCACAACCTAGATGCAATATTGTATACGTGATATTGTGATTCCTATGTTAGCCTATAAATACAGCACTTGAACATATAGTTGACATGTATTGGGGAAGGGGGAGAGTCAAGTTCTTTTCTTCAATTTAGTTTCTTTCTTTCTTTCAAGCTAGTTATTCCCAATGCATGCCTACGGTGTGACATTTATAATTGCATGGCCTCTTTGTTTGAGTGTGATGTACTTGGATACATGCATGACCAACAATAAAGATCGAGATTACTTTCATCATTGCAGCATTCACTTAGATTAATTTTTTTTGTTTTAATTATTTAATTCCTTCTTTAGTTAACAACTTGATTTATTGTTATTTACTTTTCCTATCATTAAGCAGAATACATATGTCTTAATTATGAGTGTTTAAGTGCGAATACTTGGCATGCCCAGTACTAATCCCATGAAGTCCAAGATGTGTATGGATGGTTAAGGATAGATACCATCACCATAGGATAATTTAGGTTTTTCTTCCATTATTAGTTTAATTAATTTATCTTTTCTATCATCAAGAGTAACGTATAATTAGGACATCATCTTATGCCTGACTCTAGACTAAACCATACGTGATAAAGCTACTACTAGTTTAGGTGAGCAGAGAGCGAACTGCAATCAACGTATAACTGTCTAGGTGCCACAACTAGTCCATCCGCAAAGTTCAACCGAATCACACATACATGCTTATATTCATATGGTTGAGCATAGGGGTACCTCATTGCTCATCATTGGCACTGTTGCCAGGGATGGTGCTAGTTATCTAGATTAGTTATACTACACAAGATCACTATAAAAGTGTATTAACAATATATCTTTCGAGAGGTATTAAAACAGACACCACAAATCAACAACAATGTCTCACTCACACAAAAATGATTATGAGCCATATAGCACATCTATTCATTGGAGAACTAACAAAATATACAATGAAGAAAATTAAAGTAATCCACCTTATGAAGGGTTTTTCATGACCATGGCCACCTTAACAACACTCAAAGACTACATTCACCTAAGGTAGACAATTTTGAAGAAGATGGCATCAATCCTAAACTACGGGAGGCCTCAAGGCCTAGGACCTTCTTGGTACTTAGAAATGATAAACAAAGGAACCTTGAGGAACATTATAGAAGCCATGTCTATCCTACCAGTTCCTCTTTTTCATCTTCCCCTTCAACTTCAATGTCTAGCTCTAACGAAGATGAACGTAGGTATAGAGATAGAGCTCCACAAAAGGGTCATAATAAAAGTAAAAATGGAATCCATAGACACACTCAAGATCATCCACATGAACACAATCCCTATCATCATCATCGATCAAATAGAGATATTAATCATAACTTGTCTGATGATGATAAGCCCTTGTTAGTCCCTAAAAGCCTAATGCACATCACAAAGGTCATTAATATATCTCACAGTCATTCCAAGAAGAGTCAACTACCTAAGTTCAACTTGAACGATATTCCAAAATTTGTAGGAGGCTATGATTCAGATCTGTAACATCATTTACAAGCCTTCCATGATGCTTGTGTGCTCAAGAATATGGAAAGTAAATGGAAAAAGCTTAAGCTCTTTCCTAGGACACTATATGATAAAGCCAAACTATAGTATAGATCATTGGAACCAAATTCAATAAGACAATTGCCAACCATGTTATAACTTTTCAATAAAAGATACTAGACCTATGTGCAAGTGTCTGCCTTAAGGAGACAAATCCAAAGATGGAAACAAGAACAATAGGAACCCTTGGACATGGCCTTAGATAGATACTATCCCTTAATAAATGTCTAGGTCATAGGTTCTCTAAGAAAGAGAAAAGACTCCACATTATAGATGGGCTTAGCAATGAAACAACGGTGAACCTTGGAAAGTATGCCCAAGGACAACTATATAAGCTCCAAGCCCACCAAGTCAGAGAACTAATAGTGCATCTAGCAAAAGAAGAAAGATAATTATCTAAATGGGAGAATGCTAAAGAATTTGAGCAAGACCCAACACTAGAAACAACAAAGGTTTGGAACTACAAGGAAGAGGAAGCAACTAATTCTAAAAGGGTGATATAGTCCCAACCTTTGCCAATACAAAAACCAGTAGATGAAATTGAGGCAAAGCATAACAAGATGACCATATGGGAAAATAAACAAAGTGTGAATTTAGAAGACATTGTCAATGACAGGGTCATCCAAAATAAACCTGGCAATTGAAACAAATAGAGGGCATAGAAATTAGAAACAATTAAGAACACTATTTGGAAAATGGGGAGAATGGCTAAGGATAACAAGGCCAAAGGCTTAACTATAGATAATGAGGATGAATGTGATGCCTATTTATATAACCATCCAAAGGGCCATTGCCTAGTCTTATCACATCTATATGAGCATTGGACAAGAAAGTGTTGGCAACCTTTTAGGAGGCGACCGCCAACGAGTGTCCTCGAACAGGATTTAGATGCCTGCTGGTCTCTGGCAACACCAAGGCCCAGATACCTCCAAATAAACTCAGTAGTCAATGTGAGTATGTGTGTGTGCTGTTGCGGCGTGTGGTTGTGTAAAATGTAACAATTGCATTGTGTGTGAACTACAAATGACTTACTTTAAAGAGATTCAGCCAACTTTGCCCAGTACTGTGAGTTGTTGAAAATTTCCTATTTTGTTCAACTGCCTAGTCTATGCGGTCCTTATAATACCTACTTGTAACAAATAAAATTTTGCAAAAACATTTGAGCACAACTCTGCAATCTACTCCTAATTTTCCCCAGAGAAAGAGATAGTTCCATAAGAAAACTAGAAATAGAGCAAGATTCGATGGAAATAAGCAGAAAAGAAAAGAAAGCAGATTTTTGTAGACCTCAAATATTTCGACAAGGTAAAATGACACGAGTTAACACTTCGCAATAAAGCTATCCCAAATTCAATGTCTACGAATTGTTCAAACTTCCAAGGCTCAAACAAGCAATATCTTCAAGACAATCCTATTATGCTACCAAAAATTGTTGCGTAAACTACCACGTACGAAACTCCATTCTGACTAGATAATAGATGTCAACGATTGCATTCAAACAGAACCTTCAAAAGACTTGAAAATTTCTTATTGAAATACCATGAGAATTCACTTTAAAGATAAAAAGAAGCTATTCTGGTCCCATCAAAATACCAAATATTTTCTGAACCCTCTTGACTACTAGATTGTTCCACGGCATGACTACAAACAGAGGCTCTCTTTCAACAACCCAATAGCAGTTCCCAAACGTTGCACAATAACGAAATTTACTACTAAAATGCTCTTAAGGCTTTTATTCACTAGCGCTTCTATGGCAATATTTTAACAGAAATTTCTATCGGGCAACAAGAACAATAAGAGCAATCTAAAAATCCCAAAATTACTTGCCAAGGATGATACTATCTAAACCACTAGCTAAACAATTTAAACAAAACAAAAAATGAAATGCATAACTCACAGGACCATGACAAAGAGGCTGAAATCTTTATTCTAGCAAGCCATCTTGCAAGCAATCGTTCACGCTTTCTTCTTTACAAATGCTCTTCTCCCCAAGACTCGAAGTGTCTTCAAGTAAGAGCCCAAGTGCTAACTAGTAGCCTTCAAAATGTGATGTATGAGACCCTAACTGTGATGTGAGAAGTGATGATTTTTCCCCCTTGACCCCTGAAGCCTTTTTATAGGGTTCAAAGGTAGGTAGGGAAGTTACATATTCAAAAATATCTCACCTAACTTCTCTCCCAAGTAAC
>MNCI01012331.1:1234475-1307031 GCA_015680685.1 Gnetum montanum
TTGATGTACTAAAAGTATAAGGCTTATGAACCTAGAGGCTTAATTTTCAGCCCTCCTTCTAGTGCCAAAAGAACTGTTGGAACTTTCAGCCCTCCTTTTAGCACCAAAAGAACTGTTGGCGACCATTTCGAACACGACCACCAATGAGTGTCCTCGAACAGGATTTAGGTGCCTGCTGGTCTCTGGCAACACCAAGGCCCAACTACCTCCAAATAAACTCAGTGGTTAATGTGAGTATGTGTGTGTGCTATTGCGGCGTGTGGTTGTGTAAAATGTAACAATTGCATTGTGTGTGAACTACAAATGACTTACTTTAAAGAGATTCAGCCAACTTTGCTCAATACTGTGAGTTGTTGATAATTTCCTATTTTGTTCAACTGCCTAGTCTATGTGGTCCTTATAATACCTACTTGTAACAAATAAAATTTTGCAAAAACATTTGAGCACACCTCTGCAATCTACTCCTAATTTTCCCCAGAGAAAGAGATAGTTCCACAAGAAAACTAGAAATAGAGTAAGATTCGATGGAAATAAGCAGAAAAGAAAAGAAAGCAGATTTGTGTAGACCTCAAATATTTCAACAAGGTAAAATGACACGAGTAAACACTTCGCAATAAAGCTATCCCAAATGCAATGTCTACGAATTGTTCAAACTTCCAAGGCTCAAACAAGCAATATCTTCAAGACAATCCTATTATGCTACCAAAAATTGTTGCGTAAACTACCACGTACGAGACTCCATTTTGACTAGATAATAGATGTCAACGATTGCATTCAAACAGAACCTTTAAAAGACTTGACAATTTCTTATTGAAATACCATGAGAATTCACTTTAAAGATAAAAAGAAGCTATTCTGGTCCCATCAAAATACCAAAGATTTTCTGAACCCTCTCGACTACTGAATTGTTCAACGACGTGACTACAAACAGAGGCTCTCTTACAACAATCCCAATAGCAGTTCCCATACGTTGCACAATAATGAAATTTACTACTAAAATGCTCTTAAGGCTTTTAAACACAAGCGCTTCTATGGCAAAATTTTAATAGAAATTTCTATCGGGCAACAAGAATAGTAAGAGCAATCTAAAAATCCCAAAATTACTTGCCAAAGATGATACTATCTAAACCACTAGCTAAACAATTTAAACAAAACAAAAAATGAAATGCATAACTCACAGGACCATGACAAAGAGGCTGAAATCTTTATTCTAGCAAGCCATCTTGCAAGCAATCGTTCACACTTTCTTCTTTACAAAATGCTCTTCTCCCAAGACTCAAAGTGTCTCCAAGTAAGAGCCCAAGTGCTACCTAGTAGCCTTCAAAATGTGATGTATGAGACCCCAAGTGTGATGTGAGAAGTCCTTCCTTTTCCCCTTTGACCCCTGAAGCCTTTTTATAGGGTTCAAAGATAGGTAGGGAAGTTACATATTTAAAAATATCTCACCTATCTTTACTCCCAAGTAACTTGGCCAACCAATAGGAGATTACTTACTAAAATATCCTAGCTAACTTTTCTCCCAAGTTAAGAGGGTACAACTTACTCATGTAATTTAGGAGAGATTTATGCTTGGGAAGTTATATTTATACTTTTAAATATTATAAACATATTTAAAATATTATAAACATGTGAATATTAATATTAATATCACAAATGTTTGTAAGCGCTTTTTATAATATAATATATTAATCAACAATGTTTTTGAAGTCTTGAGATAAATTTTAAGAAGAGGTAAGTTTATAACTGGGGCTTCACATGTGCATATGGTTTTGTGGATTATTTTAAATTTTAAATTTTATCTACAAACTTTGGTTTACCAGCATCGGCCAGAAATATCTCTGGACACTTGTCTTGATGTGCCCCCGTGTCTTTGTTGCCGTATCCATCGGACTGGTATGCGATGCCGAATGCATCGGCGTTGGTCATGGCTGCTGTTTTGAAGGTAAGTTGCAAGAGGACGATATACCACCTAAAATTCGAAATGAATCTTTCGGAAGGAAGAAGCCCTATTTTAGCGATGAAATAACTGCACAAAAAAATTTTGAAGTTACAGGGATGAACCAGAAACATGCTTGCTCATTGTTTTCCCTTTGCTCTCTACCTTTTGTCCTCTATTTTTTTTTATATTTTTTGCAGTGCATTCATAGATGCGCAGGACAAAACACTGAAAAATGCAGATTCTGATTTGGGGTTTTTCATGCATTCTGTGTCCATGTATTGTGTTGGTGCTGTCGTTATTGCCTTCATCTGCCTTTGTGCACCTGCTGCCTGCATGTTCTGTTGATGCCATTTTCCGAATTAACCCTGCTGGAAGCCCTAATGATGGAAAAACAGACCCACGAATTTTCCAAGAACGCCCAAACAAATCGTTAGCAGAATCCGTGAATAGGGCTACGATTTTCTGTGATCATTCATAGCACATTAGTGCTGCGATTTTCTGTGATTATAGATTTGCAGGTATAATTTTTGTTGTTAGTATGCCTTCATCAGATCCGGGCCCAGGAATTCCATGTTTCAATTTGCTATACTGCATGAGTGAGGCGTGAGTGAGGGTTTGGCATTTGCAACATTGCAAGCCTCCAAAAACGTAAACTAAAATATTTGCATCTTTAGAATATATTTTTATTTCTTTTGAATGGTAACGGATGTTTGATAATGTCTCCGAAATATCCCAACGCCAATTTTTGCCTCAAAATTACTTCATATCAATCCTATCATTTCATTCAACCTTTAATTTACTTCACAAAGTTTTAACATGCCAACAACCCTTGAATATATAACTTTGATCATTCTTGTAAGTTATTAAAACTTACCAAACTCAAAACCCTGAGTCTTACTGTTCCATAAAATGGCCAAATATGCCAATAGAAAGCTACACCCAAAATTTGTACAAAGGTATCGATTTAGGCACATCCCTATTCCACAAGATAATTAAGGACAACACTATAACCCATTGTACTATACTGAGAAGAGTTATTACTAGCCTCAACAGTTTGCTCCACCACAGTGGCAAAACTCATAGGCATGGGGGAGGCCACCATCTAGCCAACCACTCCCTATCTACCTAAACCAAATTCCTACTATGTTTAACATCTTGTTTCTCCAACTAGTTCTGAATCCTATACCTCCAATTTCCATTATCACTCTCCCAAGTACCATCAACCTGTGTCTTCTCTCAAGGAATCACCACCTCATATGTCTCACACTTCTCCTCACCCTTGGTATTCTTATCCTTCATCTCCTTCTACACAGTCATCAGATGTATCAGATGGTTTTGCACCACCATGACAACCAATGAATGCAACTTATGCTACTGCTATTAATGAAAGTAGGTTCCCTACACAATGCTGGAAGCATCCCTTCTTTAGGCATAGCCGTAGGAAAAGGAATCACTCTTTTGAACCTACTCCACCCTCTAAACCAGCCCAAGGTCAACCTGGTGCCACATCTTCCTTAGGTCCATCAACAGCCCTTGTCACTATACCCAGGCCTCCATCTCACACTCCAACATCCACATGATCCAAGGAATTCATCAATGTGAAGGAACACACAAATCCATGCATTCTACCATATAGTCAAGGGTGCCATAGTGGGCCAAATTTCCCTCATAATGTACACACACCATCTAACCTACCCTACTACGCTTTCTATAATCAAGTGTGTGATCAAAAATTTCTCTAGCTAGCCACCATATCACCAATAGACACCGAGTGGCTGGGGCATGAAGGGTTCCTAACATTTCATACATGTATGGATCCTATTCATCCACTTATTAATCCTAGCCATGACCAAATGTTTAGTCATGGGGGCTAACCCCATTCTAATTTCTAGGATTCTTAAGTGTTATTTTATCCTTTTGTTTTATAATTTTTTGTCATTTCTTTATATCTTTTACTTTTTCTAATTGTTGTTTTCAATCTTCCATTGTAATGTCGATCGTGAATAAGTTGATCATGTTGCCCATTAAGGTGAGACTTTTCTCTAAGTTGCCTAGTCATAAGGGACTAATTATTCAGACATTAAGACCATGACATCCATCCACCTATTCCATTAATAAGAGGTTTATGCTCTAGTCACAATGGTAATCTTTTTCATCATCCAACTATAAATAATTTGATAATCATTATGTCTAGAGAGACAAGTGAAGAACCAAGGTGGAATGATAAGGGTGTGACATCAAGGGGATTTGTAGATTCTCTTTAGCTACTTCCATATTTTCTATTGTGTTGCCGAGGTTGTAACTATATCCTTGTATATCTAACAGAAAATGGGAGTAAGAGCAACTCAAAATGACACTAAATAAGCTTCTCTAGATCCCACTGGAAAGACATGTATCCATGCCTGAAGGTAGCCAAAAAAATAATATATATATATATATAATAAAAGTGTGCCACCATGACACTCCTCCCTTGCTCCTCCCTTGAACAAAATGCCAAGTAATGTTAGTCCTTGCAACTTTGGTAGAATTATTGTTGTTTGTCAATGGGATGAAGTGATGCAGTGTCATTGCAATGTGGTATGGACTTGGTTTGAAGCTTGGAAAGCTAGACACATGGTTATTTAACCACTAATAAAACAAAAAATTCTATTGTGATCCTAATTAGAAATCTCATGCCCTGATTTCTACAATCCCTTCTGCAGTCCATCTCATCTTGTTGTCTGAATGTTCATAACTTGTGATTGGTGTAATGTAGAGTAATTATCTCAACTTAGTCATTTTAACATGTGTGTTTGTTCATAGGTATATGTTGCATTTAACTTCTCTAGTGTCCATGGACATTAGAGGTGTAGTTCCACAAGGGCATCATAGGCTAGAGCCTGCTTTGGGGAGGATCCACTTGTGTAACTTTTATAACTTGTCCTTGTTGCACATGACCACATTATTTTACATCCTCCAACTACTCACCTAAGTGAACTATCCTTTCCCTTATCATTTTAATCAATCATTCCTCAACAATTACTATCCACCCTTCATCCTAGACCCTTTTCACAAATTTTAATGTATGACTCCACCATGACACACTTTTGGTGCCTCAAAATTAATTTTTCAAATGCCCTAGATCTTCCAATTTAATCTCAAATCCTCCATTAAATATCAAAAATTCATTATTTCCACTTAGTCCCTACATTCAGTGCATGTTGGTGGGGACATGATATTGCATATGTGATGTTGCATCGAACCCGATATCAGATACACGATATCGGGTACACAATATTGAGTCTTTCCTACCTATATATAGTTATGACCCCACCTAATTTGACATTCATTTCCTTCATTTTCCACTAGGGGAGTTGTTGAAATTTTCCTTTGTGACTTAGAGCTTTACCTCTCCATCTTCCAAGTGCAATATCTAGCTTCCTAACATTCTGATTTCAATTTTTTCTGATCCTATTTGAACCCAGAGTCTTCCACTTAGTCATTGGGGGGTACTATAGTAAGAAGTGCACATACTTGTTTTGAAATTTTCTATCATTTAAAGGATATCATAGGGGTAAGAAATTCAATATTTACTAAAGAAAAATTTTATTTTAAAATGTTAAGTTAATTTTCATCAATCACCCAGGCCACCCAAATGATTGTAAGTGCCACATGTAAGGAAATTGACGAAACCCAATGGTGTATGGTCAATAATAACACCTTTTGGAGCCACTTCTTAGAAATATTTCTAACTCTAAAACCACACTATGTACTTATGGACTGTCTACTAAGGTAATGAGTAAGGTATGAGTTGATAAAAATTTCTCTACACAACCTTAGTAATAGTTGATCTTTGTGTGATTACAAATGGCCCCAAAAAGAAGAGATTGAGTAGGACCTTTGCAAGGAGTAGCTAAATACCTGAGATGAGATAGAGGCTAGGGACCTCACATAGAACATGCAGAGTAGGAAGCATAATCATTTAGCATTCATCAGGAAACCCTTGTGACAATGCAATTTAGCCACATGGAAGGTGGAGTAGTTAGAGCCCCAAAACCAGGGCAACATTTCACATTGTCTCCAGAATGTCTCTAAGCCATTTAGGAGAAGCCCACCTTCTCAGCTGTGATCATGGAGCTCAATTTTGGGCCTTTCACCAAGTTTTTCCCCAAACCAGTGTAGACACAACTTAAAGCATCTCCATTATGGCCCATTCTCTTGGAAAGTGGTGATTGGTATTTGGGTGAGACATACCAATTTTGGCATGGCAAGGAAAAAGGCACCATTGCTAATGTAGGTGGTGTTCCCATTGATTTCTCTGCAAGGACCATTGCAAAGGTCTTGAATCTTCCAAATGAAGGACCAAAGGTTGCTCATCTATCCACTCACTCAAACACGGATGTAAGAAATTTATGGTTGAAACAAACCTATGACAAAGAAAATAAAGCTTATGGGGAATTGACCCTGGAAGAGAGGATTTACTTCAAGATCAACACTTATCACATTTTTCCCATCATAGGCTTAAATAGGCTATCTACCTATGCAACCTAGGGCAATGCAATTTTAATGGGAAAATTTAATGCAAATTTGCCCCATTTCTATTTAATAGAAATACTAAGGTGATTCAAAAAAAGAAAGATAGGGAAGCTTGCTTTTCCTTTCTCTTGTCTCATCAGGAAACTGTGCAAACATGTTAGAATTTTGGGCTATACGAATGATATTCGTAGAAAAGTCCAAAATGCTTTGTATGCTAAACCACTCAAACTACTAGCACTAAGGAAAGATGTTGGCAAGCAATCAAAGCAAGAAGAAGAGAAAATGGTTGGGCCCACTATACCTCAAATGGTAGGGCATAGCCAACAATAGGAAGTAGGGCCCAACACACAACCCACAAGCCAACAAGTCCAATAATCACCACCGCCACAACAAGACTATTGACTGTCCATCAATCACCTCCGAACCATTGCTAACATAGTCAATTGGGGGAGTCATGATGCTGAAAATTTATTTAGGGTCATTGATGATGTCATGTAGCCCACTGTTTCAACTGATCCTATGAGTGGGCACATTTTGTTGATTTCAAGAGGAGAGTCCTAGTGGTCTCAGTAGATCTCTAGGAACGCTACATCCTTCCAAGTTAAATTAGAACCTAGTAAAGGTGCCATAATTGTGATCATGTAGCATCAAGATACAATAGGTGCAACAAAGGTGGTCATAGACCACATCAAAGAATCTTTTAATATCTCTTTTGTGCCACCAGCAGATTTCACAGGAGCACATGATGCTCAAGTTTTGGCTAGTTCCTCAATGACTCCTATAGAACATGAGGATGTTTTGGATCACTTGTTGCAAATAGGATAGGTCATGACTTCCTTGTTTGACATCCCTCAAGATGTCACAACAATACAATCAGACCTCATTTTCACTAAAGGAAAATTGGTCATGGTTGAATTAGGGCCAAGCATGCAGAAATAGAGCTGCAAAGACTACAAGAAAAGCTCATCATCCTACAAGCTGAATGAAGGGATCCTTCCCAATTCATCACAGCTAACCAATTGGATATTTTCAAAAATGAGTAACTAAATAAATTGTTCGAAGAGAATAAAAGATGGAAAGGGAGAAAGAACAAGCCAATTAGGATGCTTCAAAGGCACAAGCTCAAATGTATGCACATGCTAAGGCTCTCAAGGCCCTACAAGAGGAGAATAAACAACTTGCTGCTGAAAATCTTCAGTTGATAGAAACTAAGAAATAGAAGAATGTTCTTGAAGAAAGTTTTCAATAGATGCAAGAAAAATTAGTATAGGTCAACCAAGATATGAATCGCTTGGCCAAAGAAAATAGAACCCTTTCTATGGAGGAGGTTCTCGCCATCCATTAAAATATGGCAATAGAGATCAATGTGCAATAGAATAAGGCCAAGAAGCATGAAAAGTTAAAAGAGCACTTCCGTGATCACATGGGGATGTACAAATAAATAATCAAAAAGGAGATCCATATGGCTAAGACTCACATTAACTCTTTCAGTGCTCAACACATTGATTGGCAAGCCATATTGGATACATATGCCTTCATCCACCAAGTGGAACTAAAAAGCCGGGACCTACAGATTAAAGACTTAATGAAGTACATAAAGTTGGCAAATCTGTGATATGCCAACTTAGCCATGTTAACAATAGGGTGCCTAAGAAATGAGCTTGAGAAATAGGTAGCCACCACCTATGCTAAGTATGAGATAGAGTTTATCGAACATAAGAAAATGTTCCAAAAATTAGAAATTGCAAACTCTAAATTAGAAGTGGTCAAAGCAAGCTACCATGATCAAAGAGATGTAGCAGCAAATTTGGCTTGATAGTTGACAGATTAACATGAATTACAAGATAAATCCAAAGCCTATGAGGAGGAACGACGATAGTTTGCTACATGGTATGTCAAAGCGAACCAAATGTTCCATAGCTATTGTGTCCATGGAAGCTACCAACTCCATCAAACATTGGGACATCAGCATCGACTGTGCATGATCCTTAGATGGAAGAAGAGAAACTATAGGCACTTCTCACATGACAACAATCTCAAAAGCCTATAGTACTAGACAAAGGGAAGGCACCAATGGAGAAGCCACCACCTTCGAGAACCACATGAGTTCTAACATTTTGTGTTTTGTATTCAAGTTGTGTTTCCCATACTACAACATAATTAGTCAGTAATAGTCAATAATCCCATACCTTCATAATGTTTTGTAAGGGACTTGTTTATCATTGTATTAACTTGAAGATGAGTTTTTACTCAATCATGGGGGTATGATGAATCATGGTTTGTCAGGCCCCGATATCGGGTACACAATATCATTGCCTAGATACAATATCGTATATGTGATATTGTGATTCCTATGTTAGCCTATAAATATAGCACTTGGATGCACAATTGACATGTTTTGGGAGAAGGGGATAGTGAAGTTCTTTTCTTCAAATTAGTTTCTTTCTTTCTTTCAAGCTAATTATTCCCAATGCATGCCCACAGTGTGACATTTGTAATTGCATGGCACCTTTGTAGCAAGTGTTCAAGTGTGACATACTTAGACACATGCATGACTCGCAATAAAGATCGAGATTACTTTCATCATTGTAGCATTCACTTAGATTAATTTTTGTTGTTGTAATTATTTAATGCCTTCTTTAGTTAATAGTTTGATTTATTGTTATTTACTTTTCCTATCATTAAGCAAAATGGGTATGCCTTAATCACGAGTGTTTAAGTGCGAATACTTGGCATGCCCAACAGTAATCCCATGAAGTTCAAGATGTGTACGGATGGTTAAGGATGGATACCATCGCCATAGGCTAATTTAGGTTTTGCTTCCATTATTAGTTTAATCAATATATCTTTTCTGTCATCAGGAGTAATGTAGAATTAGGACATCATATGCCTCACTCTTAGACTAAACCATATGTGACAAAGCTACTACTGGTCAAGGTGGGAAGACAGCAAACTGTGATCAACATATAACTATCTAGGTGCCACAAATAGTCTATCAATAGAGTTTGACCAAATCACGCGTACATGCTCGTATTCGTATGGTTGAGCGTAGGGGTACCTCGCCGCTCATCAACCCCTTTTCCTTCTCTTCTTTTATAATCCTATATATCTCTCTTAATGGTCATCCATCCTTCCCCTCACTTCATCCCTTCCATCTACATCTCCCTCTTTTTGTGCAATGTTAAGGTCTCCCTCTTCCTTAGGATCTCCTTGGGTTATGTCCCCTCACTTAGTGTTGAATATAAGCCTTTCTCTTTGTTGGCACATTTCAGCCATTTTCATAGAATAGTCTTTATAAGGTTCTAGCACAGGAAAATAAATTATTGAAAATAAAAGAGAATTGTTGTAGTCTTGGGCCTATAAAAAGGTTGAAGATATTGTGTGAGTCAAGATCAATCAAATCAATGGATTTTTAAGGTTATGCAGAATAAGACACTTGCTTAATCATACCAAGGAACATTGCCAGGTCGAGATTAAAAGAAATCCCATTATTAACAAGAATATTGAATAACTGTTCTTGTTACTGAGATCAGAGAGACCAGCAGAAAGCCTGATGAAATGTGCTCATTGATTGAAAGGATTAAGCGGGATGGCAGGAAGATTGAGCTATTTGCAAGGTTCCATAAAACCTACCCAGGATGGATCTCTCTTGGCAATCGGTTGAATGGAGTCAGATTGGAGGACCAGAATCTCAGAGCACAACACAGAGCTGCTTTATTAGATGTTGAGATTCAGCCACCCTCTCCAAGAAGATGAATGGTGCGTCTATGTCCCTTAGCTTCACATTTTAAATGAAATGCAACCATTCTTGTTGAAACAATGTGCATCAGAGAGCTGCCAGCAGCAGCTGTTATCTTGGGTTCACTCTCTGCGTTGTACAATTTTTATGGAGAGGCCATAAAATACGCAGAGCGGGAATTGCAGAAAGGCTCAGATTAGAGCTGATACCCTACAATATCAGCGTCACATCCTCCTGCCCCACCTTCACAGACACGGCATTTCTTCACAGCGTTTTGGAGACCAGAATGAGGAGATAGACGACCTGGCCAAGAATATCCGTTTCTGCACAGGCATCATGGTTTCATCGCACGTCCTGGTGTTTTAGTTGGTGGCACGTGGATCCTGCCAACATTTGCTAATCAAGTGCGTGAATGCCATCTGCCACATCCAGAGTTCTGGCCGTTAAAAATAGTTTCAATATTTGTAAAACCGTTTGGGCAGAAGCATTGGGAGCTGCTGAGTATTCAGGACGTGATTCCATTGTGTGATTACGAATACGTTAATGATTACATTAAAAGGATGATCTCAAGCCCGTTGAAATTGATGAAGTGCAAATAGGATCCTTCTACCGACCCATGGTCACCAGCTTTTTAAAAAACTGTATTACCCGGTGTCAACGTAGAAAGAATTGATGAGTCATAGCTTCAAATGATTGTGCTCAAGGCTTCGGACTACCTTCAAAATCATGGATCAAAGGTCTCAGACTACACCAGCACGGTGGACACGACGTATTCACAGTTAACTGGGATAGAAGCAGAGCAGCAAGTTAAAGGAGCAAACAAGGACCCACAAGGAGAAATAGTCTAACAGTGCGAATTGTACCCAGAAAATCCATTACCAAAGGGGATGATACCTCGGTATCATTATTTTCTTTGTTTGGAACCAATTCTCAAGATGGACATTTGGTGGCTGCTCGAAAATGAGGTTAAGCCTCTTAGAACAGTTCGGCATCCCAATGTGTTTTCATTTCTTCATAGCACAAAGGTGGAAGCTTTTGAGGGTTCTATAGCAAAGTCCACCATTTATATTGTCACTAAGCCTGTCATGCCTCTTTTTGAAAAATTAAAGAACTTGGCCTCCAGGGTATTCATAAAGATGAATATTATGCTTGGGGTCTTCATCAAATAGCAGAAGCAGTTAGTTTTCTCAATAATGATTGTAAACTTGTTCATGGTAATGTTTGTCTGGACTCTGGAGTCATGTTGGTTGCCTGATCTATGAATTATTCAGTGGAGCTAGGTTGCCTAGAACCGAGTAACTGCGGAGCACCGATTTGATTCCTAGGTCTAAAACGTTTATTCTTTTTGGCCATTTAGTCCTTTCTGCTGGATTACCAAAGGCTTTTGAGTTCATCACCGACAAGGCGTCTTAATCCATCAAAACTTACATAAATTATTGAGCAACTGCCACGCATGATAGTCCTGAAAAAGTTGCTTCCTATGCTGGCATCTGCCATGGAATTTGGTTCTGTCGCTGCTCTAGCTTTGAATCCCTTGCTGAAAATGGGATCATGGCTGTCAGAAGATGAATTTAATATAAAGGTCTTGCCAACAATTGTTAAGCTTTTTGTACGATGCTGCAACATATCGATCAGTCTGATATAAAGGTCTTGCCAACAATTGTTAAGCTTTTTGTACGATGCTGCAACATATTGATCAGTCTAGAGCTTCCATGTCAGTGCAAGTTGTTGATGAACAAGTCTACCAACATGTTGCTACAGGATTTACAGACAACTCACCATTCTTACGTGAGCTTACTCTTAAATCCATGCTGCTTATTGCTCCTAAGCTATCACAGCGGATAATCAATGGTTTTATGTTAAAATACTTTGTCAAATCCACAGATTTAGAGTTGAAGATCCCCAGTTTGCAGTTCACAGCCTCCTATAATCATCAGTTTGATCATTCCTATGCTTCGGAGAATCAGGAGCAGGTTCAGGATGTTTCATCAAAAGACAGATGAATGTCATACTCAAGGAAGACAGAATTGTGTGCAGGATACCGCTTCAAGCAATTCCAGAAATAGTGTTTAACCAAAAATTAATGTCAGTCAATCTTCATTTGTTTTTGCTGAGAAGAAACGTCTCTTTTGGGTACAGGGACAACAACCCAAGCATTCAAAGGAATTTTCTTACATGAACCCCGAGCATATGGGGGTGTCAGCGCGTTAGCTTGATCAAACGCAACAGCATCTGTTTTGTTAACAGCTCGTGGATGTTGGATAATGATTGACGTGAAAGGATGAGAAAATTTGAGAATGTTAAAGCTAAAGTTATTAAAGGAAAGCATGTTTTCTAATTTGACAGGCTTGATTTACTTCAGAGACAATCTACAATGAGTAAGCTGTAGATGAATGAAATTTTCAAATAAAAAACAATGCTATAACATCCGCGGTATCTTGCAAAAGGTGGTAGTTATGATATCAAGCAATCTGCAGAGGAAAGATGCAATGCTTAGAATGAATGCTTTACATCATGATAGCCACTCTGTTTATTTTAGAATTTTAAACCTTGAAATGCTTTGTATCGTTGCCAACTGTTCTGCATCTTTGGAGGGTAGCCGTTAAAAATCAAGAATTTTAACCGAATCCGTTATGGAGAAGAGAAATAAAGGTTCAGTTTAATGAATCAAATCATGAGGAAGCATGTTGTTAGTGGAAGTTGGTTCATGTTTATCAATTAAATAACTTTAAAACTAAATTCAATGAAATGAAGCTTAAAATGTGGAGAATTTATAGGACAATTATTCAACCTCCTATGTATATAGAACAAGTGTCAATTATAGTTTTAAATTTTTATGGTAGTTATAACTAACTCCCATAGTGGTTGTAACTAACCTTAATTTCTCATAATGTTTGTAACTACCATGAAGCCACTATAAAAAAAGAGCTTCCAAGTTAAAATGAAAGGGAGGAATAAGGAAGAGGTATTGAAGATTATTTATAAGAATGGCTTATTAATTGCATCATCAATTTAGTTGCTTTGTTTAAATTCTATGAGTTCTTTTTTTTCTCATTTTGTCTTAGTTGCTTCCCTAATAGTTTAGATAGTACTGTGCTTGGCATTTAATTTTGAGATTTTTTGATTGCTCTTATGACTTTATTCTTGTGCAATTCTAGACTTCTATTTGTTTGCCATGTAAGAGCCTATATTTTTTCTTGAAAAACATGTTAAATAATTTAATAGCAATGTCTTTATAAAATTTCCTCTTCAAGTGAAGAGGGTCTAGAAAATCTTTGATATTTTGATCTAACTTGAAACAACTTTAATTTTAAAATTTTTCCTTCATGTTCAATCTTGAAATTGGTATACCTTTTCTAATAGCTCTATTATTTCAAAATCTAACAACTATTAACTAGCCATCTACAAGCTTGCATTTTGTCTTTTACAAAGCATTGTGGTAGTTTAATAAAAGTGTCTTTTACAACATTGCTTATTGAGCTTAAAGGGTTTGGATAATTTGTAGCACTTTTGGGTTGAACTGGAATAGCTTTATTTCAAAGTGTTTCCTCATGTTCATTTTATCTCACTTAAATGTTTGAGATTCCACACAAATTTTTTTTCTTTCTTCTTCTCTTTTAAAATCCATTAAATCTTGCTCTATTTCTAATTTTCTTATGAATCTTTCTCTCTAAGGAAAACTAGGAGTAGATTTCTACAAAATTGTGCTTAAGCATTTTGGTGAAAGTTTATGTATTTCAAGCAACATACTATATGGACTATATAGACTAAGTGACTTGATAAAATAGGAATCCTTAATGACTCACAGTATTCAACAAGGTTAGCTAAATTTCTTTTATAATAGTCAGTTATAATTTCATACACAACCCCAACTACTTCAACATTCATAACAACAAACACACATTTACAATTAGTTTACTCTATTACCACTAAGTTTATTTGGAGATATCTCAACCTTGGTGTTTCTAGAGACTAGCAAACACCTAAACTCAAGTTTGAAAAAACACATTCATTTCTTGCGATCCCAGTCACAAGACTAAAGGAAATATTGGTAGTTCCAAATATTCACCAATGCTCTTCCTCTAGGATCTTTCCGACATTTGAACCCTTTCCCTTCTTTCCATCTACACACTTCTCTCCTATGTCCCATAGACCTTTGATAAGTCATGCTTTGACGGGCTCCAATATCGAATACCCAATATCGAAGCCCAAGATGCAATGTCGAATATTCAATATTGTGGGGTGAAACACCACTAATTTGGCCTAGCACTTTGAAATGGAAACAACTCAAGCCCTGTCGAAGTTTTGAAGACAAAATTTAGCTAAGGCATGGCATTCACGCTGATTTGGAATACACGCACACTGGATGCTATGGTCACGTTGTGGTCACACTACAGCGTGACCTCCAGCGTGATCAACTTTCACAAACTTCAAACAGTCTCAAAACCAACTCAGAATGACTTGATTTCAAATGTCCAAGTCATCCTCGAGCATCATCGGGCTCAGCATCTGCAACCCCCAACTTCAGTTTCTAGAATCTCTAGATTTTAAGTCAAAAATTGCAAGTTTGTATAGGTGACACTGCAGGTCATGCTGGAAGTCACGCTACAGCATGACCACAGTGTGACCCACTCAAAAGTAGCCAACATGACCTACTCAAAACCACTCAAATCCAAGCTCAAATTCCAGATTCTAGAGTTAAACACATTTAGGCAGCAAATCCAGCTTTCAAAATTCAAAAAACGGTGACAAAAGGTTAGGTTTTCCTCACTCATGCTGCAGGTCACGCTAGGCGTGAGTGTAGCGTCCACACACTGGACTCTAGGCACGATGGGCATGAGTGTAGCGTCCACACACTAGACGCTTGGCACGTGGGGCATGCTAGACACTAGATGCATGCTGGGGATCAAGCTGGACGTGAGTGTAGCATGACCATACTCTTAAGGCACATCAACTCATGTTCGAAACCCTAGTCAAATAGAGATGCCTCAAACAGCCTCAAATCAACATCTGGACATCCGGCAGCACTCAATCCATGGTCAAGCTAGTTGGGTCAAGCTTCTCTTATTGTACATATCATTGTAAATCCTCATTTGTGGGAATGTCAAGCCCTTATGGTCTAAATTAAGTGTACTTTCATGGGCTTGAGTAACCCATGAGTTGTAAAATGCAATGTACCTAGTCAAGAATGTAGCTTGCCGACACACATCGAACTCGTGCACAACTATCCATTGGACACGTGTCACTGGATCCTCTTTACTCTCATCTCCTAGCTATAAATACCCTATCAATTCACATGAACCAGGAGGTTGGCAATTGAAGACATTGGCAATTCTGAGAACATACAGCAAATAGCAATCCTTGGGCACTCAACACACTTGACTCCTAGCATCCAAGTACTTCTCACATACATCACATCACATCATCACCTTGCATCACATTACTCGAGGCTAGGCATTTGACTTGCCACTCACATGTGCAGCTATGTTTTATCTAGTGCATACCTTTTTCTAAGCAATACAATTCTTGTTTATTTTGCCAACCAATCATTATTTCCATTTAGTCTGCTTTATATTTAGTTTACGTTCTGTTTACATTATGCTTACTACATTTAGTTTACGTTCTGTACTTTCTTCTTTGCTTATATTCTGTTTGCGATCCTGTTTACATTTTATGCACAATATTCACACTGTTTACAATAACCCCAACCCTAGTCGTAGCTTACGATCGAGGAAGTCCTTGGTTGGATTTGCATGCAAACCATCCAAGGCACTCTACCTTTGTTCCCTTTTCCAACTTTTCCTCAAGCGAAGGCAGGGTCAGCTGTGCCCATCCAAAAATCTTTTGGTGTCTATTTTCCCTTCCAGCCTTACATCAACAATTTAGGTCAGTATAGTTTTGGACCTAGAAGGAGGGCCAACTTGCTTGTTTTTTGTTAAAACATCAATCACGATGCCTATCAAAACTTTTTCATCTACTCCCTCTTGGTCACGCTAAGCTTCTCCTATTGGTCATGCTGAGCTTCTCCTGTCGGTCATGTTGAGCTTGCTCTCTATCATGTTGTGGTTTGATCGGTTTAGTCACACTGTATTTGTGTCACACCGGTCATGCTACGATTTCTTACAATCAAAATCCACTCATCTAGCCCAGTCTGCTGACGTTCATTATGGAATCTTTCCAAATCAACCCAGCAACGCTGCCGATCTTAGACTTTGGGGCTAAAACCTCGAACCTTGTGACCACCATGGAATCCATAACTATTATTGAACAGGTAAATCCCCAAGGCCCTACACACCAGTGGCTTTGGCTACAAGGCAAAGGCCCTACTTATGCAACTCTTACACCCGAAGAGTATAACTTCATATGTGTCAAAATCCAAGCCAACCTACCTATCAACCGTATAGAGAGGGAAGCAAAGCGAGAATATGAATTTATTCACAATGGAGGACATGAGTTCATCCCATCAGCATTTGACATCATCCCACTATCTGAAAACCATCACAAACTCATATCTCAACTTCTCATGGCTAGAAGTCAAGCCTTATAGCTACCTCCAATAGGGCCTCAAGATGAGGAGGATGACTTTGCAACCCAATCTAAACATGGAGATTCCTACCACACTATCAACCCCCATGCTTATACAAACCCATTATTCCATCCTTTTCTGGAAGAAATAGTGCTTCCTCCTTCACCTGAAAACACTCAAGTACCAGTCTCCCGACAAGAGGTATCTACTTCCATTCCTATTTTCTCTATGCTCAATAATATTCACTCTGATGCGTCCACTTCCATTGTCCCCCCGCAAGTACAATCCCTACAAATCCCTACCCAAACTAACACAGGGTCAATCTTTTGACCTCAAGTAATTAGGATGCCATTAGTCATACCAGCTTCCATGTCCAGCCATTACATACCTCAGGTGCAGATCCACGGAGCACCATTAATTACTCCAACCCAACACGTTCAGGGTGTTACTTCATAACCTATGGTTGGGCAATGGTCTCCATCAGTAGTCTCAATCTCGAATACCATCCAACCACAACAAACATCAGCCCAACAACATCTCTTTCCACAAATAACACAACAATTCAATCATTATCAACCACAATTCGCTCAATCCATTGGTCTGCCTACCACCTAAGAATGGGCAGACACACAAAATATGATACACTCATTGGCAAAAGAATTAAAATGCCTTAAAATTATGAACGCAGAGGAAGTCAAGGTACTAGATTTCTATCAAGATGACCTAATTGACCCCTTAGTTTCACCCTTAACCTTGCCAAAAGGAGTCTCGTTACCTCAGTTGACCAAGTACAATGGAGAGGGACACCCAAATGCCCACCTAGTAACATTTCAAACTGAAAGTATTTTACTTTAGGCATGGCCCCATGTAATTTTGAGAGTGTTTGCAATGTCCTTAACCGGAAAAGCCTTAGACTGGTACCGATCTTTACCCCGTAGCTCCATATCTTCTTTAGAGGATTTGTTGCATTAGTTTGTTACCCATTTCAAGTACAATTTGAAACCTGAAACCACGTTAGATAGCTTAATCCAAATCAAACAAGCACCGCTTGAGCCAGTCCATAAATTTATCCAAAGATGGAGTGCAAATTTAAATGAACTTCATGAACCCATCCCTGAAACATACCTACTTACCATCCTTAAGTTGGCAGTGAATGACTTTATTAAGTCAAAAATTTACTACCTGAAAGCTTGCACATTGAGCTAAGCATTCTTGCAAATCAAAGACATAGAAGAGGTGACACAAACAAGTAATGACCCAGCCTACTCAACCTTTAAGAGCCAACATACTAGGAAAGATAAATCCAAAACAACGGTGGTAGTAGTGGCCAAAACAACCTGACCTGGTCATCCAGGACAAAAGGGAAAACAACCTGCTATCCCAAACAGCTATGAAAGAACCACACCTGCTCCTACACCCGAAAATCCTCTAAATAGAAACAAAAACACAGGTCATGCCCATACCTTCGAAAGAAAAGACCCTACTCAATACACACCATTTCCCATGAAGCCTTCACAATTGCTTAATCAACTTCTAAAGGCCAAGAAAATCCAACACAAATAAATGTCTCCTGCGGCCTCTCAAAGACACGATCGATTTTTTGAGTTGGGCAAGAACCCAGCTTTAGCAATAGCTAATGAATCCCCCATTCCAAAGGGCTTTAGGTTGGATAGGTTTTGTGAATATCACCAACGGTGTGGTCATGGGACTGATTACTGCTTTAAGTTGAAACAAGATATACAACACATGATTGATAGGGGCGAAGTAGTGTTCGACAAGGCAAACCATGTAAGACCCCAAAACTAATCCATGGGGGTCTACAAAGATCCTCTCAACACTAATGATGCACCATATGTGATTAACACTATCCATGTGGAAGACAGACAAGACGTTCCTCGAAAACCTTTTGTGATTCGCAGGCCTTCAGAAAACACACCTACTCCAACATGTTCTCAAACCCCTTTCACCATGTGCACATCCCCCACACCATCAAAACTATTCATCATCCGTGTACCTCCTTTTGTTGCAACCACAACCACACCATCTGAAAACTGACCCATTCCCTTTGTGATCCAATTGCCAAAACACCCTGATACACAACCCACCTCCACTCCCCCACAACCTCTACTAGAGCATCTTTCCGATAGACTAACAAGAGAATGTTTGGAAAGGGAAAACCATTGATACAAATTGGGACCACCAAAGCCAACATCTTTAAATGTCATTCCCATGAGTCTGCCCATTAATGAGCCTAGTACAAGTCATCAAAATGAAGATAATGTCATAAGTCATGTCCCGAAACCATCATCTTCAGTAAAAACCCCTCCACAAGAAATACGAATGCTAGGTCAAATGGACCAAATATCTATAAACAAGAGTGCCCCAAATGGTAAAGACTTAGCAAATGCATTAACCTAGGTCACACAAGCTTTGAAATAAAAGAATACTTCTTTAAGCCTATATGAGATAGTAATGACTTCGCCAGTGCATCGAGAAGCTCTCGTGCATATGTTAACTTTGGTCCCTGTTAGTGAGGACCTTCCTACATATGAACCATCCATTTATGTAGTATTGTCTACACAAGCTCAGGAATCAGAAAATACATCCCTATAATTTTCCACTAAGGACATTAAGCTAGATGAGAAAACAAGAGAAGTTACTACCACCCCTATGTTCATAACGATATAGGTTAATCATTTCAAGATACATAGGATGCATGTCGATGATAATGCGGCAACCAATGTAATACCATTTTCTGTCATCGAAAAACTAGGACTTATTGAACAAATACAACCCACAACAACTTCTTTCCTAAAATCCTTCAATGGTTCCTGTGTTGGAGTAAGAGGTATGGTTACCTTAGATTTCATAGCCAGGGACCAATTCCCCACATCAACTAAATTCATAGTAGTTGATGAAATGCTAGGATTTAATCTGATCCTAAGACATCCCTGGCTGGCTCAACTTAATGTCGTATCTTCCCCAATCCATCAGGAGATACACCTACCTTATGAGGGTGGTGAGATCATCATATATGGAGACACAATAGTACCGCCTACTTTCTCAAACCCTAGAGTGAATCAAGAATCAGAAATTGAATTCACTGAGCCTAAGCAAGGAACCATGAACATACTTCAAAACATAAATCCAACTAAAACTGAAGGAATACTAGACAATATAGACATAGGCGCCATTCCTGCTGATGTCTCTTGGTTGGAATTACCCTTCGATATTACTGATGAAGGAGAATGTGAGTATAAAATCTTACCTGCATGCTTAACCCCATATGTTAAACTACAAAAGATCAAAAACCAACTCAACAAATAGAGTTAAACTACGAACTATCCGAAATGACGTTAAACTACGAACTGTCCAAAATGACATTAAACTATGAACTATCTGAAATGACGTTAAACTACGAACTATCCAAAATGACATTAAACTACGAATTTTCTGAAATGACGTTAAACTACAAAATGTCTAGTATGATGTTAAACTTCCACGGCCAAAAATGGCTGGTTCCATTCAAAACTTTCTGAAAATGTTACTACCTTTGGCCCACCATGGCATAAAACTGGTAATCCTTTCCTTCTCTAACAATAGATGCAACAGTCCATCATGACTTTAAACTGATGTACCCAGCCCGAAATGGCTTTAAACTAGAGTCAAAAAGTTACAGATTCACGAACTCCCATCATTTTACATCAAATTTTCGATTACAAGTTACAGGTTACAATTTAAAATTCATGCACGGTCATTGCCTTCTTTCTCAAACATTTGCATTACGTCTTGCTTTACACTTTAGAAATTCATGTTAAACTTAGTTGCAAACATATACTCGAGAAAACAAAGAAAAATAATAAAAAACATGAAAATTAACAAAAATATTTACATAGAACATCAAAGTAACGAAGGAATGCAACCATTTTATACCACAATTAAATTTAGTCCATTACATCAGTCTTTATACATTTTATCAAACATCCAAACATCCAAAAATCTAAAAACATTCAATGGCTTAAGCCTAACTAATGTAGAGCTCATAGATGGGGCTAATCCCAAAGATCCTCTTCATCATCCACTCTTGCTCCACTAGGGCCAGCTCCATCATTAACATGTCCCTATAAATAGAAAATGAAAAACAAAACAAAACAAATCATAAACACAAAAATTAGAAAAATAGTAACATTAACAATGGAAACTATAAAACCATACAAAAATAAATGTCATAATAAAACACTCACAAGTGAAGAAGGCCCCAAGTTGGTCTCCAAACGTCGCAGAATCTCCTTCTTGGGCACATTTGCCCAATCCTCCTCCAAGCCAAGATCAATGCCAGCAAGTGCTTTGCCTTTGTCCACCGGGGTCCAAGTAGGGCGCTCAAGAGAGAACACGCCTATCATAGTCTCCCCAAAGGTGGTGGTAATTGTTCTCTCCAGAGATCCCTCCACCTTGGTGCACTCGACAAACCTGTCATAAGAAGGCCTCAAACCTAACCCATCAATGAACATCTCCGCCCAGTGACATTCAATTGACTCTTCCTTCAACCATTTCTTGTATTGATGTTTGTGGTCCTTTTGGTCTTGACCCCACTTCCGTATTTTGGCAGCAAAGGATTTCCAATTTGACACTTCCTTTTCAATAAATCTATGTGTGCTTTTTGTTTTGCTAAGTCTTGAGTAGCCTGCACCTTACCGTTTAAAATTATCCAATAACGCATAGGTAACTTTAGATGAGCACCATGCACTACCACCAGACAACCTAGCAGTAGTAAAGTCATAACAAGATTGGAGATCCGTTTTCTCCTTTCTCTCTTTTGCTAGTGTCTCCTTTAGTGTGTGAACCTCATCCCATAGATGCTCAATCGAACGCCTTAGGGTCCAAACTATCTTGGCATTCTATACGATGCAACTAGAAACCGCATCGTAGATCTTTCTTAGGACTTGTTCAATATCCCCTGGTAACTTAGGGAGAGCATCAATGTGGGTAGCTTCAGAAGGATCCCACTTGAGTTTGGTGCCTGCAAGTGCACACATAAGTTAGGCATGATCGACCATAAACACAAAGAAACATAGTAAAACCAGACACTTAGTATAACATGTAATGAACACACACCTAGTTTAGGATGAGCTTCTTATAAGCGAGTGACCACCTCATTAACAATTCCTACAACAAAATCCATTTTGCTAGGCATCTCAAGCCATAGCCTCAACAGGTCAACTAATGTGGAATGAGCCTGGGAGTTTTCTTCGATTGGAACCTGTGATCTTGACGTAGCTTCTCAGGATATAGGTGCCTCAGGAATTCCAGCATCTACCCCAAAATGGTCAAAATAGTCAAGAAAAACACATAAAAATCAAAAAAGATGTAGAATATAGATTGAGCTAAAGAGAAACATACCAAAAAGAACTTCGCTTTCTAGCCTAGGTGGATCACCAAGCTACAAAGATCCATCAAAGAAACCACCAAGGACATCCCATTCATCACTTGAATGCCTAAGTGCACCCAAGGCCTCCATAAGTCTTGTTCCCACATTGCTTGTTCCATCCTCCTCTTGTGTGGTAAGAATTTCTCCTTCCTCGATTACATCTTCATTTTCTTTTCCCTCCTCCTCAGGTATCGGAGCCAAGACCTCTCTCTCCTCCTCCGGACTTTCCTCTACAATAACACCAAAACCATAAAGTTATATATAACTCACCAATACATACAATAGCAGATAAACCAAAAAAGAAAATATATAGCAAAAAAGACAAACCGCTTACCCTCAATTGGTAGTATAAACCAAATTTTTCTTGCCCTTGGGGGTCTCACATCTAGGGCATATTCCTTTCCACGATTCTTCCTTTTCACCTTTGCCTTGGACTTTCCAATAGTCTCACTAATTAAGTGTTCAGCCCTCTTAACAAATGCACGCAACTTGGGCAGTTCCAATCCCAAGCTGTCATGGGAATGATGAGAACGGCTGGCCATACCTTCACTAGTAACTGATACAAACTCCTCAATCTCTTCAAGCAGATCCTAGGACCTAGTGGTGCTATATAAGTGGAAAATCCAAGGGTGGGATAGTTGCGAAGGATCTCTCAAAATGTAGTGGTTATCCTCGTGAACTACTAGGAATTCAGTGAACCTACGTAGGTATCCCGCAAAGAAGGCAAAGGTGAAGTGGGATCTTGCATAAATGCCTAAACATAACTAATTTTCCCATAAAGACCAGAACCTAAAAATTTCACCCAATTATATTGCATTCCTGTCTCCATAACTGCATGCATCACACACATAGAATCAATCCCAAGGATTCTCCATTGAGAAAGAAATTTGGGAAACGCCCGCATCCAAAAGAGAGGATATAAGAAGTTCACTTCCGTCAATCGGGTATCCTCTTGCATGGAAAATCCCTTGGGACCCTTAGATAAACCCAACCATTGCTCAAGCTCCCTTATGAATTGTCCATCCTTAGTTGCCCTATCCACGGCTACCATGGCACCATCCTTAGTTGCCCTGTTTACAGCCTTGACTCCTGTCTACCTTTCATATTTATCGTAGTATACTTTTCCTAGGTGGAAAGGTATTCACATTTAGATGATAACATAGAATTAAAAAGAAATCACAAATTAAAGTAAGACACAAAAGAGCATACCTTTCCACCTAGTATACCATCCTAGGTGGGTTCTGAAATAAGGTATGCACATGAAGAGCTAGGAAAAGTGTGTTGCTACTGTTGTAATGACTACAGGCAGGTAGCTCCCACACACGGGTTAAACGATGAGTGGATCTAGGACCCTCAGTAGGGCCTCCCTCCACTCTAAATAGTCCCTCATCAATATCCATGATGAAGGGTAACATGTCTTTTGTAGGCCCAGGTACAACAGTCTCAATAATATCACGAGCTATCTGTTCACTTAGATGAGACCACATGACAACACTGAAATTTTGTAGTATAAACGACAAGAACGAACTAGCCCCGGGATGGAACCATATTACATGGGGCCCAATTCGCATGTCATAAGGAGGCGTGTCTAGCCCAAGGGGGCCAAACCAAACAAGCACCCCAACAAGCTCAATAACGAGAAGAGAAGATTTGGGTCCCCTACACATAACCGAAACATCGAGTAAGTGAAAAATCCAAGAACTAACAATAGATCAACATATCATAAAACCAAAAAAATCACATAAACAAATATTCCACCCCATGTGACGAGCACACTAACATCTATTTAGTGTAATCTTATGCTTACTGGGGTACATTGAAATCCGTTTAAGAATGAATCCATGTTTAAATCATTAATCCTAGGAAAATAATGAACAATATAAAAAAATATAAAATTTAGAAATCCTTGAACATCGCCTCAAAGAAAACTCCTCCAACACTCATGCTAGCTACACCAAGTCAAGCTGGCCTATAACCCAGTCACGTTGGGCTTTCCCACATTCTAGCTCAAGCTAGGGGCTGCTATTTTGTTCTAAAAACATTCTCCTTGAAAAACCCAAGACTAAAAATCCAAAATCCAAGGTCACGCTACCTTGGGCAAAAAATTCAAAAATCATGGTCACGGTGCCCCAAGGGCCAGAACTAATTTTCATGGTCATGCTGCGTAGGGCAAGAAACTGAAAAAATCAAGGTCACACTACGTAGGGCAAGAAACTAAAAAAATCAAGGTCATGCTGCATAGGGTAAGACACTGAAAACTCATGGTCTCACTACCCTAGGGACGAAATCTAAAAATTACAAGCACATTAAACTTCCCAAAATCGAAGGTTTGCAGGTCATGCTGTTTGCCCAAAATTTACAGGTCAAATGCTGCCCTGGATTGAAAATTCAAAAATCCAGTCACGCTGAAACCCAGCTGGTTCACTATAAAACTATTCTCTAATGCAGGGTCACTCTCATTGTTCATTCCCACATTGGGAACACGAGTACTTATTCCTTGTGAATGTAGGGCAACTCACATCATTCGCACCTGCTCTTGGAACTTGTATACTCATTCCCCGGTTACGCTGGGTAACTAACGTCAATCATTTGTTCCCACTCATGGTAGTTTCCCTCAATGGTTAAGTGCCCTTCCCAAAAAAACCTAATGTCTGGGCCAAGTAAATCTTCTACACATGCATACAATCTATACTGAATAGCCATAAAAAAATTGGATATTGACTATTGGATTCTATGGCATGCTGAAATCCAAAATTTCAATCAAGACAAGATTCAACATTGCAGTCACTCTGAAATTCCCCAAATTTCTAACATCTTACTAGTCACACTATCTTCCAAGACTGAAAAATTTCCCCAAAAACCCCAAGAATTATTGGTCATGCTACCCTCTAAAATTGAAAAGATTTTGCCTCAAAAATTTAGGGTCACATCATTCATTCCCTGTCCCAAAACTAAGAGAAATTCACAAGTAATGCTGCCCTAAAATATCCTAAGTCACACTGCTCTCAAGAACCAAAAATGTTGCAGTCATGACCCTACAATTAGAAAGCTAAAAATTTTGTAGCAGGATGCCAAGGAAACTGAAAACTTATGCACTCATGCCCCAAACCAAAAATCCAAAAAACCCAAGCAAAACTTCTCACCCTAGGTAAGGCTACTCACTAAAAACATCAAACTTTTTTGGGGCAAAGAATTTACCTGTGTACGGCCTTCTTCCACGATGGAATCCTAATTTGGGGGAGATGTTGGAGGAGCTCTTCACTCTCCTCCACCAATGCTAAGACTGGCTACTTCCTTCCCTTACCCTCAGTTGCCTTCCCCTTGCCCTTGTCTTCCATGATCACGCTGACACTAACGCCCTGGCTCACGCTGTGCTCTGGGTAGGTCACACTATTCTTCTAATTTCCAGCAACTCACATGACAGAAATAAGGGTTTCTTTTTCAAATTTCCCTTTTCTATCCCCCCTTGGAAATTTTATTTTATTTTATTTTATTTCCTCTTCTTTTAAGTTCCCCCCTAAGGCCTTTTATTTTAAGTTCCTCTTCTTATTTTAATTACGCATGTTCTTCAAACCATCTTTGCCTTGTGCTTGCCCAAATTTCCTTGTCATTCCAATCCCCCCCAAATTAGGCCCAAAATTTCTTATGAACAAAGGAGGAAATTGCAGAAAATCAACAAAAATAAATAAACATATTTAAACACTTGAAAATTTCATAAAATTTCATAAAAATTTAAAATCTCCACGACCTTATTGTCCACCCGAAAATTTAAAATTTAAATATAAAATTTTAAAAATTTTAAAATAGTGCATACACTCAGTTCAAATGGCAAAACAACATGTGGCTCGATATGGCCTTAAACGGCCATGTGGCCCGGTATGGCCTTAAACTACCATAACTTCCATCACGTCTCCTAATTTTGTCAATACATAGTTTAATTATACTATGTTTGTCTACACTTTGTAACTCTCCTACCAAGGGAGTGTCTCTTACTTCGCTTCTATTTTAATTGGCAGGAGTAAGCACCATGGCCACCAAAAACATCCTCTCAACATTGTCTCTCAATGGACCATACGGAGATGCAAAAAGAGCGATCAACCTAGAATCCTTGGATCTAAATCCATCCACCTATACTGATTTGATAGCCTCCACTCAAGAAATGTCAGACTGGCCTAAAAACATAGCTAAAACTCTAGATCTAGAAGCTAAAAATATCACTAAAGATCCTCTAGTTGAAATCTCCATTACCACAGTCAATGGTGAAACCAGAACATTGAAATTGAGTGCTTTACTAGACTTGCAACTCGTAGGTGACATCATTCAGGTGTTAAAAGGTAACATAAAAATGTTCGCATGATCATATACCGATATGCCAAGTCTAGACCCTTGGATCATCCAACACAACATTATTCTTGATGAAAAAATTAAACCAGTGAAACAAAAAGCATGAAAAGTTAGACCGGAAGTTGCGTTAGTAGTCCGTGCTAAAATCACAAAACTCTACCAAGCTGGTTTCATCCGAGCCGTCGATTATTCCGATTGGGTATCAAACATTGTTGTAGTTCCTAAGAAGAATGGTAGTATACACATATGCATAGACTTTCGTGATCTCAATGTTGCCACTATAAAAGATGATTTCTCATTACCTAGCATTGATCAACTTATTGACACGACTACTAGGCATGCACTATTGTCTTTCATGGATGTATTTTCAAGATACAATCAAATAAGAATCAATCCAGAACATCAACTTAGGACAACTTTCATGACCCCTTGGGGCACATTCTATTATACGATGATGCCATTTGGTCTTTAAAATGTAGGTGCCACATATCAACGAGCAATGACATACATATTTAGTGATTACATGCTCAGTTTGCTCAATGATTATGTTGATGATATAGCAGTCAAATCTAAAATAACTAAACAACATGCAAAAGATCTAGACTTGGTGCTTAAATGTTGTCTCAAATATGACCTTAGGCTAAACCAAAAAAAGTGTGTCTTTGGTGTCAAAACAGGAAAAATGCTTGGTTTCCTAGTTTCCAAAATAGGGATACGAGTAGACCCTAATAAGGTTAAAGTAATAACCAACATGCAACCACCAAGAAACCTTACCAAACTACAGAGCCTCCAAGGTAGACTACAATTCATCAGATGCTTTATCGAAAGGCTGACGGATAAGTTGAGTCCTATGCAACATCTATTACGAAAGAATGTACACTTCCAATGGACTCAACAATGCCAAGAAGCATTCGAGAACATAAAAAAAGAGTTGGCTCAACTATTAACTATTTATCCTCCACAAAGTGACAAACCTTTCTGCATCTACCTTGCAACTTTCGATTCCTCCATTGCATCCAAGCTTTGTCAAAAATGTCAAGATGGAGCCGAAATCCCTGTATATTACCTGAGCCATGCATTAATCACCAATGAATGATAATACAATGACGTAGAAAAATCATGCCTCACCCTCATCTTCTCCTTGAAGAAATGGTGGCACTATCTCTTCCATAATCAGGTTTGTTCTCTGTGCCATCACTAATAACATCTATGAGTCAGGTAGGTTAGCTAGGTGGAAAGCGATGATCATAGAGTTTGACTTGCACTATGTCGCTCAATCTTCCATAAAAGGTCAAGCAATAGCCATGCAACTAACCATCTCACCGACACACAATCAAGCAACAATAAATCCCAAATTCCCAGATGAAAATGTTAATAGTGTAGACATCGTACTTGATAACTACGAGGCAATCCTCTACTTTGATGGAGCTTCAAACTCTCGAGGAGGAAGTGCTATAGCCATTTTAACATACCCCTCTAGAGAAATCCAACCTTTCACTTACTGCTTAACCTTTCCTTGCATTAATAACGTGGCAGAATATGAAGGTCTTCTTAGAGGCCTTCAAGTAGCATTAACTTCGAGAATCTCACACCTTGTAGTTCGAGGGGATTCACAATTAGTCATTAATCAAGTCATTGAGGTTTATGCATGCAAAGCTCTCCATTTGCAACCATATTGTGATTTAACCAAACATTTGGTAAGGCAAAATAGTAGAAGTGGATCTACAACACATCCCTAGAAGCTAAAACACCATTGCTAATGCACTTGCTACACTAGCCTTAAACATAACATCCGAAATGTTCAATACGTTGCCAAGATTTATAACAAGTTGTGCTAAACCTATAGTTAACACTCTAGATGAAATACCTATAGCATCTGTTAGTACAACGCACGCAATAGAATGGTATGATGACATAAAAGAGTACCTTCTAAGAGGCAAACCTCCACAATATTTGACAAATGCTCAAAAAGACGTCGTACGGAAATGTTCCCGCTAATATGCATTAATAGGAGACACATTGTGTCGTAAATCATATGAAGGTATTCTGCTAATGTGCGTTAGTAGCATTGACGATCAAAAAATCATAGAAAAAATCCACGAAGGACTTTGTGGAGGACACATAGCACCTAAAGCAATGGCAACAAAGATTAGGCACTTAGGTTACTACTGGCCACACATGGAGTACGCTTGCATCTCCACGGTAAGAACATGTGACATTTTCCAAAAGCATGGTAATCTAATACATGTGTCACCTAGTGCACTACATACAGCATAAATCACATGGTCATTCCAAAAATGGGGTTTAGACTTAATTGGACCAATAATGCCATCATCTTCATCAGGACATAGCTTTATTATCACTGCAACTGAATATTTCAGAAAATCAGTAGAAGCTATTCCCCTTAGGAAGACCACCTCAAAACACATTTGCACTTTCATAATGGAAAATATTGTGATCCATTTTGGTATTCCAATTACCATCGTTACTGACAATGGGCCACAGTTCAGCAGTGCAGATACTAGAAGCTTCTATGAAAGTCTAGCCATTAAACATGCATTTTCATCACCTTACTACCCACAGAGCAATGGTCAAGCAAAGGCTACAAATAAAACTATCATCATGGTGCTCAAAAAATGCTAAATTAGAACAAGAAACGATGGCATGAACAATTGGTCTAGGCATTGTGGGCATATCGAACAACACATCGAACATCCACAGGTAAAACTCCATATAGTCTTGTATACGGATTTGAAGCTGTTTTACCTTTAGAATTGCAGGTTTCCTCATTGCGGATATCTCTCTCCGGCCTCCTCGATGAACATCAAAATAATGAATTGTGCATTACTAACCTCAATTCGGTAGAGGAGGAACGTGTACAAATGCTTGATCAAATTGAATGGTACCAAAAACAACAAAGGCAAAGGCACAAACACGATCTCCATAAATGCCCAATCAAAGAAGGAGATCTAGTCCTTAAGGCCACTTGTGAACATCCAAATAAATTCTTAGCCAACTAGGAAGGGCCTTACTTAGTCACCAAGGCATACAGCAATGGAGCATTCAAACTTGCTAACATGGACCGAAATGAGTTCGCCAATCCTACAAACCACTTGTACTTGAAACAGTACTATGTCTAACAAACTTGAGGTACGTCATAGTCCTAGAATCATGACTTAAAACTGATACCATAGAGTAGTCATGGAATCATGACTTAAAACTGATACCACAGAATAATCCTGGAATCATGACTTAAAACTGATACCACAGAGTAGTCCTGGAATCATGACTTAAAACTAATACCATGGAGTAGTCCTAGAATCATAACTTAAAACTGATATCACATAGTAGTCTACTATGACTATAAACTAGCATGCAGAGTCCACTAAGACTATAAACTAGTTTTCCTCTTCACTGTCTGCTATGACTATAAACTAAACAATGCATCATCCGCTACGATGCTAAACTGGCTCCGTCCAAGGGGTTACAACATGAAACTGACCTACAAAAATCCGCTAAGACTATAAAATGGCAACATCATCAATGACCAGGCAAAATTTTGAAAAGATGTGTTACTACAATTGGCTGTTCATGTTCCACAAAAATCTTGCTACATGATTTGTCCCATGGGCACTAATGAAGTTGATGTTGTTCATAATTTTGTTTGCTTTGAAAATTGCACATGGTCACTCCATCTCCTGGTTTAAAGTGTTTAGTTAACCAATTCATTTGTGTTTTTCCTATCTTCTCGAAGTTGTGTTTGTAGGATGACACTCCTAAGGCATTCGTACATAGATGCACTTCATCGTGATGACAAGGTATCACATTCTTCCTGATGCACATAACTGGGTTAATCAATCCATTCATAAGTACATTCCCTACTCCTGATACATTCCCTATTTCCCATCATGTCCCCTTATCCTATCCAATTACACCTCCTTGATACATTGATATGCGTCCTCAAAGCTCTTGATACACTATTGCACACTGTGATTCTCTAAGCAGTGGCAACGCAAAACACAGTACATGATGCAGAGCACGACACAAAAAGCAAGCTCTCTCAAAAAGACCGAAAAAATAAAAATAAAAGAAAAAGAAAGAAAAAATAAAGAAAAAACAAACAAAAAAGAAAATGAACAAAAAGGTCAAAGAGCAAAATACACGGAAAAAGTATTCATGACCCCGTTGACATCATGAACCAAAGACTATTGGCCATTCTCATACAAGCCCTAGGCGAGAAGGGAATTATCTTGGAAAATAGTTACACTTGTGTCTCAAAGAGACCATCTTGTACATCACCGTGTGGCTTTGGCTATTTACAACGGGCTCCCGTAAACACTCCATAAGAGTCTCGTTTCTTCAAAGAACGCACCTCCAATGTCTTGGCTCCGAGTCTGCTAAAACCCAGCTATTGACAAGGACCAAAGATACAGCTTGTTCACATGAGAGCATTCCTCTCCCACAACTCTGGTAGCACTTATCATCCTTGATCAATTCCTAACTTCCCCAATTACAATCCCTTGCATTTTGAACCACATTCCCTCAATCCCATGTACTTCTGGACATAGTGCGATGACATCCGGCAAAGGGTTGAAGGTTAATGTTGGTACTTGGTTGTTCATGGTGTTTTGCACTTCCTTGTCGATGCCTCTCAGGTGGATTCCTCCAAACATCAACAAAGAGGGACCAATGAAACACCAGTAATTTCAGCCTAGCACTTTGAAATGGAAATAACTCAAGCCCTTTTGAAGTTTCAAACATAAAATTTGGCTAAGGCATGGCATTCACGCTGATTTGGAATGCATGCACGCTGGACGCTATGGTCACGTTGTGGTCACACTGCAACATGACCTCCAGCATTACCAACTTTCACAAACTTCAAACAGTCTCAAAAACAACTCAGAATGACTTGATTTCAAATGTCCAGGTCATCCTCGAGCATCCTCAGGCTCAACATCTGCAACCTCCGACTTCAACTTCTAGAATCTCTAAATTTTAAGTCAAAAATTGCAAGTTTGTACATCTGGAAGTCACGCTACAGCATGACCATAGTGTGACCCACTCAAAAGTAGCCAGCGTGACCCACTCAAAACCACTCAAATCCAAGCTCAAATTCTAGATTCCAGAGTTAAACACATTCATGCAGCAAATCCAGCTTTCAAAATTGAAAAAATGGTAATAAAAGATCAAGTTTTCCTCACTCAAGCTGCAAGTCATGCTGGGCATGAGTGTAGCATCCACACGCTGGATGCTGGGCACACTGGGCATGCTAGATGCTAAACACATGCTGGGGATCACACTGGATATGAGTGTAGTGTGACCATACTCTAAAGACACATCAACTCATGTTGGAAGCCCTGGTTGAATAGAGATGCCTTGAACAGCCTCAAATCAACATCTGGACATCCTACAACACTCGATCCATGGTCAAGAAATTCGGGTCAAGTTTCTCTTGTTGTACATCTCATTGTCAATCCTCATTTGTGGGCATTTCAATCCCTCATGGTCTAAATTAAGTGTACTTTCATGGGCTTGAGTAACCCAGGAGTTGTAAAATGCAATGTACCTGGTCAAGAACGTAGCTTATCGACACACATCCAACTCGTGCACAACTATCCATTGGAAAAGTGTCACTAGATATGCTTTACTCTCATCTCCCAACCATTGATCCCATTCTTGAATTCTACACCTGAGCTCAGCCCAGCCCTATAAATACCCTATCAATTCACATGAACCAAGAGGTTGGCAATTGAAGACATTGGCAATTCTAAGAACATACAGCAAACAAAAATCCTTGGGTGCTTAACACACTTGACTCCTAGCATCCAAGTACTTCTCACATACATCACATCACATCATCACCTCATGTCGCATCACCTAGGGCTAGGCATTTAACCTGCCACTTACACGTGCAGCTCTGTTTTGACCAATGCATATCTTTTTCTAAGCAATACAATTTTAGTTCATTTCGCCAACCAATCATTATTTCCATTTACTCTGCTTTATATTTAGTTTATGTTCTGTTTACATTCTGCTTACTACATTCAGTTTACGTTCTGTACTTTCTTCTTTGCTTATATTCTGTTTGCAATCCTGTTTACATTTTACGTGCACTGTTCACACTGTTTACGATAACCCCAGCGCTAGTCATAGCTTACGCTCGGGGAAGTCCTTGGTTGACTTGCATGCAAACCATCCAAGGCACTCTGCCTTTGTTCCTTTTCCAGCTTTCCCTAAATTGAAGGCAAGGTCAGTTGTGCCCGTCCAACGATTTTTTGGTGTATGTTTTCCCTTCTAGCCTTACACCGACGATTTAGGTCAGTACACGGGGTATATGTTGGCCTATAAATCTAGCACTTGGGCTCACAACTAAGATAGTTTTTGATATAGTTTTTCATTAGTTTTTGTCATAGATAGTGAAGCTCTTGTAGCTTGTTTTCTCCAAAGTTAGAATATTTTCTGAGTGGCCATAGTAGGAGTCTAAGTGTGTATAGATCTTTGTTCAAGCACTAATGTACCTGAGCATAGTAGTGTGACTAGGATAAAAATGAATCCTTTTGATCATCCTTGTAGCACTGAGAATAGATTAATGTTTCCTTAATGCATTTAATATTCATGCACTTTATTTTCATGCACTTCATTTCAATGCACTTTAATTAAGCAATTAATTTCTAGTTGTTAATGAACACAAGTACAACCTCCTTGAGCATACGTGTAGCAGTTGGTAACCTAGAAATGCTTAACGTTTGGTAGCCCAGCAATGCTATACGTGTTAAAGATGTGTCTACAAAGTGGGAACAGATACTTGCGTTAGGCTAACTAGGCACTAGAATAATTAGATATTAAATTCCTCTACCTTCCATTCTTTTTGTAGATGATTAAACTTACAAAACATAAAAATGATAAAAATCATGTGCCTCAGTTACACTTAAACCATATCCTTGAGCTTCAAAAGTGCAGTTGGGAAGAAAATAAATGTTTTCAATGTCCATTTCCTTCCTAGAGAATTAGTGCACTAGAGAACTATAGGTCCACATAATTTGACTGGATTGTGTGTGAACGCCTTAGTGATTTTTATGGTTGGGCATAGGGGTACCTCACCACTCATCACTGATACTGTTGTCAAGGACCTTTTGGTTGTTTCGTGTGCTATCTAGGACTTAGTGAAAATTATTAAAATCGTTGAAATGAACCTTAGAGTCATATCACATCTTAAGATTATTAGAACACTATTTAGAAGCACACTACATTTTTATTCTCGAACATAAAATGTCTTCTTCTCACAGGAGTGATTCTTTGCCTAAGTTTGATGGAGTACATCTACCAATGCCTCAATAATACCAAGTGGTATATGCTCATCCTAATAAGTATGTACCAAATTTCACCTTCATCCTACATCAGGATGAATAGTTGTGGTGATGTGATATGGAGGGCAACATCATGTTGCTGCCCAATCGATCCATTCCTACAATGCTCTCACAAATGCTTATACGATGGGGTCTCCAAGGACTTCATGCTGAGTACATGGTGTAGGATAGTGATGCTAGGGATTATCATCCCACTAAGGCACAACGTCTCAGGGATCACCAGTTAGAACAATGTTATGAATCTACGAAGAAAAAAAGATTTAATGATTCCACATTCCTACTATACCAAAGAGATGATGGAGAGTCCTCTAGGGATTTTCCATTAAGCGAAATTCCTCTCTTTGACTTCAGTGAAGGAGGTCAAAACCAGAACTTGTAGTCCATAATTTACAATCCTGGTTCTAGCAAGAATGGATCTAATAACATGGAATGATCCAAAGAGACAAGTCAAGGTAGGGATGCAGATAGGAAACAAGATTGTGATCGTGATTATAATCACTAAAGAGGTGGTAGCAGGCACCATGATGGTGCTAGTCCTCCTTCTTCTTCACCATCATCATCATCCTCTTCTTCTTCTAGCTCTGATTGTAATCACAAAGGGCACAACTATGATGGAGGTGACTGATGAGACCAAAATGATGGAAGGGACCATTGAGCAAGGTAAGACCAGGGGCACAAGCATTCAAGAGAGACATAATGCCATGAATGAAGATGTAGTAGAGGGCATCATAGGTACCAAAATCAAGGCCTCAATGACCATTTGCTTTCTACCCAAAGTATGTTGAACATTGCAGAGGTAGTACGAATTCCAACAAGGCATGTAAAGGAAAATTAGATCAAAAGGCTAGACATAAATAATATTCCTCAGTTTGAAGGGGGATATAGCTTAGATCCACAAAACCATCTTCAATTTTCAAGATGCATGTGTCTTGCAAAATATAGAGAATGAGTGGAAAAAAATTAAGTTGTTCCCAAGGACATTCATTAAAGAAGCAGAAAACTAGTATTGGTCCTTAGAACTAGAATCTATCAAATGATGGAGTACAATGCGTGAATTGTTTAATGACAAATATCAAACACACTATAGAGTGTCCAACTTGAGAAGGCAGATCCAAGGATGGAAATAAGAAACACACAAACCCTTGGATGTTGCCATTGGCCAATACTATTCCTTAATGCATAGATGTCTTGGCCATGATTATTCTCAACTGGATCAACTTTGCCACATTGTAGACAAACTTTAATCTAAAACAAGGAGAACCCTTGGCATCTATACCCAAGGGTGACTATTAGAATTAAGCGCCCATCAAATCCAAAGATTGATCAAGTAGGTAACTAAAGAGGAAGGTGAATTGAGAAAATGAGAAAGTGCAAAAGAGTATAATCATGATCCTTCCATTTGCAAGAGGGAGGTTCAATTTTGTGATAGTGAGAAAGAATCAACACTTAATGAGGTGGTGAATAGAAAAGCATTGACAATTCAAAAATTTCAATCTAAAATTATGGCCAAGGTTGATCAGTTATGGGACTCCATGGATAGTATATTTCAAGCTATCCTAAAAATTATTGAAGAGTCCAAAAAACGAGGTATTAATCATGAGCACAAAAGGCTCAAGGAAGCTAAACATGCCTATAAAAAAGGTAAGGGCAAGATTGCTTCAATAGAAGAAGTTGTGGAAAGTGAATAAAATGATAATAGTGGATGTGACGTTTGCCAGTATGAACATCCTAGGGGATGTTACCCCATAATGTCACACTTACAGGAATTTGGGGTGTATTCCTTGAATCCACGACTAACACAAAGGTAAATACCCAAAAGATCACCTTATCCTCAAGGTAATTCTAGGCAGTTCCACCAACAACAACAATATTATTCAAGTGAAACTCCACTGTAACCATATGAGCAATATCAACAGTGGTAGCAACCATAGTCATAGGCTCTAGCACCACCAAGGTAACAATACCCTTATAGATAACTTGATCCATATGGGTACTATGTTCAACAACCTCTGTCTCCACATGACTCCTCTAGTCATAGCTCTACTTTCCAATCTCACTACCATCCTTCTGATTATTACCAAAGTCATTCTTCACATTCAAGAAGGGATACCACCTTTTACCCTTATTCTTCTCCTGTTCCTGCACATCTTCCTCCTCCCTCAGCATAGCTACCACCTGGTCCACCTATGCAAGGTGAACTCCCAGCTCAACCACAATAATGCAACACAACCAAGGCTATTAATCTACAACCAATAAATTAACTAAGTGGTTTAGATACTTGATCAAAGAAAAGAAATTTCTTCCAATCATGCAGTCCACCTAAGCCCTCAAATACACTTGCAATTGACAACCTTGTTCCTTCATCTTCCTCTATATCAAATTTCTTTGAGCCCCCTTCAAATCAATCATCGCCTAGAATCCATGCTGTGATGCTTATTCATGCCATATCTGATTGGATTCTTGCTAGAAACCTTTCCAAGAAATTAGCTGATCCTAGAAGTCCTCTCATTTATTTATAGATTGTTGGGAACAAACCATGCAAAGCTCTTCTTAACTCAGGTTCTAGTGTCAACCTAATTTCTCATGAGATTTATACTACATGGAACTTATCTCCTTTAAAGAAGAGCAATATCATATTAGAATTGGTAGACTAGTCCGTCATTGTTCCATTGGGACTAGTAGAAGACATTGTGACCACTATCTATGGGTGGTCTTACCCTACTAATTTCTTAGTGATCAAGGTGAAGAACTAGAAAATGAACTTCCCAATCATCATGGGAAGGGCATGACTAAGCACCATTGATGCAAGAATGGGCATCATAGATCTTTCCCTAGAAATATCCAAAGAAAATGCATTTAGAAAGATTGAAAAGAAGCGAGTTCCATGCATCATGTATAGCAATACATGGTGTAATTATGTGTAGAAACTCTAGGCAGTGAAACAAGCATCCATCTCTACATGTAAGTAATGTGCACTAGAAGCAAAAATTCAAAGGTTTCTATACACAATAGCCAAAAAATAGGAGGGCACCTAGTGGTTGATCGTTGATTCTAAGAGCAACATACTTGACATGGAACGAACTAAGATCTTGACATGAACATATTTTGTAGGCATGGATGAACTAGAGAAAGTTCATCACAAACTCTTTGATGATGCAAATGATGATACCTATTGGGATGATTTGAAATTCCTAAAAATTTCAAGCAAGAACCCCTTAAACGAAAACCTCTACTAGCTATCATGGAATATGTGTTCTTAAAAATGGGAAGCCAGTCATAATCAATGTAAATCATGCTCTAGAACAAAAAAATATGTTGTTAAATGTGGTTGAAAAATGGTTAGTAGCCTTTGCCTAGTCATATCCTAAACTCACATGGATTGATCCTAGGATACATCGCATCTACATTGATCTAGCCATGAAGCCAAAGAGACAGCCATAGAGGTAATTCAACCCCAAACTAAAGTAGATCATAAAGGAGAAAATTGAACTCCTTAAGGTAGGGTTCATCTATCCCATTGCAGATAGTGAGTGGGTTAGTCCACTTTTTATTGTGCCCAAGAAAGGTGGTAGGTGGTAGGTTTGTATTAATTTTCGACTGCTGAATATGAAAACATTTAAGGATCATTTTCTATTACCATTTGTTGATCAGTTGTTAGACAAAATCTTTAAGCATTGATACTAGAGTTTTCTGGATGGTTATAGTGGCTATAACCAAATCTAGATTACGTTGGAGGACCAAGCCAAAACAACATTCACAAGCTCCTAGGGGACTTTTGCATATCATAAGATGCCTTTTATGAAATTCCCCTACTACATTCCAATGCTTGGTCCTAAGCATTTTTCAATAGAAAATTGGTAGTCATGTGAAAGTCTTCATGAATGACTTCTCTACCTATGAAGCTACATTTGAGCAAGCCTTCGATTGCCTTGAGCAAGTACTGAAATGATATGTTGAAATAAACTTGCAACTTAATTGGCAGAAAAGTCACCTGATGGTCTAGGAAGGCATTATATTAAAACACAAAATATCACAAGCAAGAATTAAGGTTGACCCCAAAAAACTAAGGGTCATCCAAGGAAAAAATTTCCAACTAGAAATTTTCAAAGATGATCAATCATTCCTTGGACATACTAGCTGTTACTAGCAATTCAAAGAGAATTTCTATAAGATTGCAAAATTGTTGGTGGAGCTAACAAAGAAAGTTGCTCCATTTTTCTAGACTGCAAAATGTGAATAAGCATTCTAAAAATTGAAATAGAAACTTGTAGAAACTCTAATCCTACAAGCACCTGACTGGTCTAGACCATTTCATGTTATGACAGATGCATCAAATTATGCATTGGGAGTTATGCTTATGTAGATGAATGATAAGAAACATCCATATTACATCCACTACACTAGCCAAAGTATTGTGGGTGTACAATTGAACTACACCACTACAGAAAAAGAACTATTGGTAGTGGTGTTTGCTCTAGAAAATTTTAGGTATTATGTGCTTGGATATAAGGTGTTTGTGCACACAAACCACAGTGCCATCCTCTTCCTACTGAACAACCCAACAGTGAGTCCTTGTGTCATACGATGGCTAGTGATCTTACAAGAATTTGACCTCATGATGGTATATCGAAAGGGTACTCAAAATGTGGTCACTGATCACTTATCTTTCTTACATTGGAACAACAAAGAGGAAGATAGCCTATTACCTAATATGTTTCTTGACAAACTCCTCTTTGCTAGGGCTATAACTAAATAATTTCCCAATGAGCCTAAATGGTATGATGGCATTCTCACCTATCTTCTAACCCAAAATATGTCACAACGGCTGGACCACTAGAAGAAACAATAGTTTCTTCACCAAGTAAAATGCTTCATGGAGATTAGCGAACACCTCTACAAGGTGTGAACCGATGGCTTGGTTCATTGGTGTGTCCCTAATACTGATCAACTACACACTCTTCAAGATAATCATGAAGGTCCTTGCAGATGCCACTATGTTGGGAGATGCATGGCCATTAAAATCCTGATGGCAGGGTACTATTGGCCAAAAATATTTAGGGATGCTCATCAATATGTTCACTCTTATGAGCACTACTAACGAGATGGTGGAATGACTACTCAAATGAAGGGACCTCAATAATGGATTCAACCACTAGAACCCTTTGACATCTGAGGCATTGATTTCATGGGTCCCATTACACCCATGTCAAATGGACATGCATACATCATAGTCACTATTGACTATTATATGAAATGGGCAGAAGTAGCAACTATCATCAACTATACATCTTCTACTACTACTCAGTTTGTATAACAAAATGTTGTAAATAGGTTTGGTGTGCCATGTATATTAATTTTTGATAATGGAACTCACTGCATAGGCACTACTTTTCGGAAGCTCATGCAACGCTTGGGGGTTAAACATAAACTCACAACATCCTACCACCCCCAAGAAAATGGTCAAGCTAAGGTTACCAATAGGGAAATCACAAGGATTCTAACATGAACTGTTAGAAAATATAGAAAAGACTAGAGCACAAAACTCAACGATGCCCTTTGGGCCTACTGCTCAACATGGAAACTTCCTATAGGCTACTATCCCTATGAGCTTATGTACAATAAATTATCAACACTTTTTATTCAATCCAAGATCTGTACACTTTCAACAGCCTATGATACCAACCTTGACTTGAGTCTAGGATAAAAAGAAAGATTGATGAATGTTAACTTTCTAGAAAAAAATCGATTGGTGGCCCTATCATCTAACAAGTTGCACAAGGTAGACAATAAAAAGTGCTATGACCTTAAAATTAGGAAAGTCAAATTTCAACCAGGAGATAAGGTCCTCTACTAGAACCCCACATACATCCCTCAACAAACCAAGTTCCAAACATTATGGGAAGGACCTTATATCATTTACAAAAATTTTCCTTCTAGGGCTATGATGATCTACAAACCTGAGAGCCTAGATAAGAAACAATTGGTCAAAATACAACAAGTCAAACCTTTCAACAAGCATAAGCTAGCTAATACAACACATGCCTCATCAAATGGACGACCATGCTCAATATTACAAATCTCTTCTTTTCAACTTAGTCATAGAAGAGATGGCCATCCATGCTAACTATATAAGCAACTCCTTATTTTTTCACCCTTTTCGTTTTACATAATTTTGTTTTACAACTTTTTGTTTTACACATTTATTATTTTACCTCTTCTTGTTTTCATGTTCTTAATCTTTTCTAATTTTTTATTTTACAACATCATTAGTACATTTTCTTTTTTTGAATATTTTACACTTTCTTTTATATTTTCTTTTATTTTGTGTGATTGTCTAACTTTTTGTTAATAAGTGTCAGGCATAGTGGTAATTCGTTGCTTGATGATAGTATGTACTATTTTGTTATTTGATTGTTGGTGTCTGGATTCTAGCTTTGAATTTTGTTACTAATAATTAGTACATAGTTTCTTTTTCATGCAACAAGTAGTGAATCCACAACATCCACCCATTCACAAACTCTATGGTTTTCCTTGTTCTAGAAATGTGTAGTCCCTTTTTCATTAACAAAACTATAACGAATTTGTGACTTTGGTAGTTTCTAAGATTGGAAAATATTCAAAGGTTTGAATAGGGTGTGACTTCAAGAGGATTCAGTATTCTTTGTGCCTTTCTGCTTGCTTGGGTGCATATGTGTTTTCATGGATTTCTTACCTTTCTATGTCGACCAATACAAGGAAGTTACATAAGTATTTGCATGGTGTGGTTCTCGTAAAAAAATTAATGGGAATTCAAAGCACATCCTTTAGACATAATAAATGAATAAGTCTTTACATGTTGTGGTTTCTATTTCAAAAAAGAATGATGGGAATTGAAAGCACATCCCTTAGACAAAATAAACAAGTTACAAGCACTGGTTATGGAACTAGAAATACATGTTACCCATGCCTGATGGTCCCCTCTAACTAAGGCCCTTCCTCACTTCCTACTTCTCTTTTCTTCTCTAATACGGAATGGTGGTTGTTTTGTGGAAGTACTTTTTTATCTCAAGGGGGTGGACTAGTCCTAGAATGATGATGCAATGTCAATGAACGTGGTTGGTTTTGGTCTAAACTAAGGATGGATCTTATCAAGTCATTTAACAATAAAATTCATAAGGAACTTCATGTAACCTTAATTACAAACTCCATTCCACTCTCTCTCATCCATCTATGCTTTCCATGTTTCACCTCACTACCGGCTTCATGTTTTTGTTTGATGTCCTAGTTTGAAGTGTTGAAATTCTTAGGTAGTTTCTCCAAGTTTTTGTTCTTAACCTTCCATAACCATTAATCATCCATGAGGCCCATGAACTCCTTTCTTTGAAGTTATGTAAGGGTAATAAAGGGCTTGTGTATACTTTGGGAAGGATCCACTTGCATATCTTTTGGTTGGATTAGTTCAGTTCTTTATCCTTAGACACTCTTACGATCAAATCCTTTTGTTTACCTCATTAATGACATCCAATTATGTGCATCTTCATAGTGTTTTTCAGTAAAACCTTTTAGAGTTATCATTGTGAATTATTAAACCCTCTTTAAGCATTTCCTCACATTTGAATTTTTCAAATTTAATGGAACACTTATCCATTTTACCCTATTTATCAACTTTCCCGATAACACTATTAATTGAATCCATTCATCACAATCACAACCTAACCAAGTGTAACCACTGACAAGACAAGGTACTTCAAAGCTATATGTTACACATTGCACACTAATCCATGATTTTGTTGTGATTGCAATGGGAACCATGGACAAAATGTGTAGATTGGAAGTGGGACTATCCTCACAAAGGAAGTAGAAGCAATAGTACCACATGACGAGGAGTCTTCATGATCATTGAATGTTCTTCCTCACTCTTCAATTGCCAGAGGAGTGGATGTCAATTTTGTCTAGGGTGTTCTCTTCTCTTATCATGAAAACCCAATTTTGTAAAAGATTGTAATCCATACACTGAAGAACTTAGGAGTCTATCTATTCCATCTAAGTCAAATTGTATGTCAATCAATAATCCCATACCTACCCAATATTTTGTAAGAAACTTGTTTCTCCTTTTCTTCACTTGAGGATGAGTTCTCATTCAGACATGGGGTTATGATGAGTCATGCTTTGACTGTCTCTAATATCGAATACCCAATATCAAAGTCCAAGACATGATGTCAAATATTTGATATTGTGGGGTATATGCCAACTTATAAATATAGCGCTTAGGCTCACAATTAAGATAAATTTTTATTAGTTTTTATCATAGATAGCAAAAATCTTGTAGTTTGTTTTCTCTAGAGTTAGAATATTTTTTAAGTTCCTACAGTAGGAGTCTGAGTGTGTACAGATCTTTGTTTGAACACTGATGTACCTGAGTGCAGTAGTGTGATGGGAATAAAAATGAACCATTTGATCATCCTTGCAGCACTAAGAATAGATTAATTTTTTCTTGATGCATTTAATACTCATGAACTTTATTTTCATGCACTTCATTTCAATGCACTTTAATTAAGAAATTAATTCCTAGTTGTTAATGAACACAAGCACGACCACCTCAAGCATATGATGAACAGGTATTTATGTTAGGCTAGCTAAGCACTAAAATAATTAGATATTAAATTCCTCTACCTTCCATTCTTATGGTAGGCAATTAAACTTACAAAACATAAAAATGATTAAAATCATTTGCCTCAATTACACTTAAACCATGTCCTTGAGCTTGACAAGTATAGTTGCAAAGACAAAGAATGTTCTCAATGCCCATTTCACTTCCTAGAGAATTAGTGCACTAGAGAACTATAGGTCAATGGAATTCAACTAGATCACACGTGAATGCCTTAGTAGTTCATATAGTTGGGTGTAGGTGTACTTTGCTGCTCATCAACCTTCCTCCTCTTCTATGTGTCAATCACTTCATGATCTATCCCCCATCTATTAGGATCAAGATTTAGGTACCTCTTTTCTACCTTTAACCCTTCTTTTCCCTTCATCCTCTTCACCCCTCATGTGTCTCTTTCCCTTAAGGACTTCCTTTTCATAACTTTAGCCTAAGTTGACTTTTGCATAAATGATCATTACACATGTCAGAGTCATGATATTTGTCCTGTTCAAGTTCTAGGCCTTCATGATAGAAGCTGTCTTGATTGGATACTTTCTCTTGTATGTGAATATAATGAGTCCTCTACCATGTCACCTACGTTGTCCACTTTTACATCACACTATAACTTATTTTAAATTTTCATAAAATAATTTATTTAAATCATTTTTATCCTTATTTCCTTAAAGAAAAAAAAAGAAAAGCCCCTACAACTCAATGAGATATTATGGAAACTCATTACAATTGTAAGTAATGAAGGTCTTTTTTCCTCTTTTTATTTCATACATTATATGTTTTTTGTTTTTCTTTAAATTTTTTTGGATTGTAGGTCATTTTTTCTTGGCTTTCTAGATTTTCCATTTTATTTTTTTGATTGGGTTTTAGTGTTTTACAATTTTTGATCTTTTAATCTAAATTTAGTGGTAAATTGTCCTTGGTGGCTAATGCCTTTTTGTCTACAATTTAAAAAATTAAGATCACAATTGCAGAAACAAAATAAAAAAGAAAAGTACAAAGTGAGAAGAAAATGATTAACTAAAATGAATAAAAGATAGAAGAGGTACAATTGAAGAAGAAAAAGAACATGGAAGACATGCAAGAGTTTCTAAAGATTCTAGTTAATTTGTAACAAGTTTTATAAGAAAAGAGGGCTTTCAATGAATCTGTATTTTTCTCTTTTCTCTAAAACAAAGACTTTGATTAAATCCATATTATAGAATTTGAAATAGGTTGTCATGCATCTATTTTTTAGAATTTAAAATGAGTCATGGCATCATTGGCATGATATGTATGTATGATACATAATAGGGATTGTAAAAGCTCATATGGAAGAAAGCACCTGATGTACATAACTCTTGTATTATAAGGAAAAGGAGTCCACTCCATGTCCATAAGGAAGTAAGAACCTAGTGTAGATAGCTCCTCCATCATATGGTAATTGTGCCACAAATTTTTTAGGGCTATCATGAAGATTAGAATTTCCTTGCATTATAATATAAGGAGCAATCACCTCAAATATTTGCTTCCTATTTAAGCTACTTATGACACCATGCATCATGACACTAGACACTAAACAGAAGCTCTAAATCTACCATGGTCAATTCTTCATGCATTGTTTTTAGTTATGGGATGATATGAAATCTATCAATAACTTGTAGGCTATTTAGGTTGTATGATGTACCTTCACTTAGGATCTTTTATTATGCATAGGTTGTTGCTACTACTAAATATTGAACCACCAAGAGAAGAAATGAACAACATTAATCCTCTTTGCCCTTATAGTCTAATGATTCCTTCTCTTAGCCATCTAGTCATGACCCTTCACTACATTAGGAGAGGTATTCTTACTTACTTAGACTACCATCTCTTACTCATAGGCATCCACCCTTGGTTGTTGATGAATTGTGGTTTGCCAAGCCTCGATATTAGGTATGCAATATTGTAGCCTGGATATGATATCATATACACAATATCGTGATTCCTATGTTAGCCTATAAATACAACACTCAGGTGCATAGTGAGGATATCAGTTAGTACTTAGATCATTAGAGAGTAGAAGTTCTTTTCTTTTGATAGTTTAGCTTTCAATTATTCTTAGTGCATGCCTATAGTGTGATGCTTGTAATTGTATGGAACCTTTTTTCGAGTGTGGCATACTTGGACATGCACATGATCGACAATAAAGATCAAGATTACTCCATCATTGCAGCATTCACTTAGCTTTTAATTATTTTAATTGTTGATTATTTATTGCTATTTTCTTAGTTAATATTTCTTTTATCATCATTTACTATTCCTATTGTTAACGCAAAATGAGTATGCCTTAATCACAAACATTTAAGTGTAACTTTGTGATAACCCAATAGCATATTGAGTAGTGCTTTGAGTGATGTGCACTTGGTAATTCTAGAAGTAGCACATGAAGTCCAAGATGCATACAGATGATTAGGAACGGATGCTCATCGCACTTAGATTAGCTTAGATCTTATTTCCTATTACCCATTAGCTTGATTAAGTTAACTCTTATTGTCCTTAGGAGTAGCATAGTACTAGGGATCACATCATACACCTCACTCTAAACTAAACCATACATGACAAAGCAAATACTAGTCCAAGTGGGAAGATAGCAAACTGCGATCAACATATAACCATCTAGTCCATAGAGTTCAACCAAATCATGCATACATGCTCATATTCATATGGTTGAGTGTAGGGGTATCTCACCACTCATCATTGGCGCCATTTTTGGGGATGATGCTAGTTATCTAGATTAGTTATATCATACAAGATTGCTATAATAGGGTGTTAACGGTATATCTTTTAGACAAAGAAATTAAATTCAATTAAGTTACACACAATTCACAACAATGTCTCTTTCACAAGATAGTGATGATGCAACATCTAGCAAGGTAATTCATTGGATAACCAATGAAATTTATGATGAAGAAGAATTTTGGAGTACTCAATCTTCTGTAGGAGTTTCATATATTCATAGACACCCCAACCATACTAAAGGAATTTTATCCTCCAACTCAGGAACCTCTAGTGGAGATGGGACATCCCATAGAATGAGGATGCTTGTAAGGCCTAGGACCTTCTCAATGGATAGCAAGAGTACATCAAGGGATGATTGGGAGATTTACAAAAGTCATGAAAAGTATTCTAGTTCTCTCTCTTTCTCTATTCTTTCAATGATGGGCTATGACACAAATGACTATTCCTTAAGGGGTCAACATAGAAATAAAAATCAAACTCACGAGCAAAGTCAAGAATGCCAACATGAACATAGACAACATTGTCCCAACTCACGAACTCACAACCTATTTAGTGATGATGAATCCCTACTGACCACTAAGAGCCTAATGCATATAACAAAGGCCGTTCAGATGCCTCACAAGCATCACAAGGAAAGTCATCTACCCAAGCTTGATTTAAACAATTTTCCTAAGTTCTCAGGAGGCTATGATTCAGACCCACAACATCATTTACAATCCTTCTATGATGTTTTTGTATGGAACAACATTGAGAATAGGTGGAAAAGGCTTAAGCTCTTCCTTATGACACTCATTGGCCAAGCTAAAGTGTGGTATAGATCTTTAAAACCAAATTCAATTTGTCAATGGCCTACAATGGTAAACCTCTTCTATGAAAGATATCAAACCTATGCAAGAGTGTTAGCCTTGAGGAGACAAATCCAAAAGTGGAAACAAGGGCCATGAACCCTTGGACATGGCCTTAGAAAGATATCACTCTTTGTTAAAGAAATTCCCAAGCCATGGATTCTCTGAGGAAAGGCTAATGTATCACATCATGGATGGGCTCCGTAATCAAACAAGGGAGAACCTAGGGATGTATGCCCCAGGTCAAATATATGAACCATGAACCCATCAATTCCAAGAGCTTATTAAGTGGGTAGAAAAAAGAAGAAGGATAAACAGCCAAATGGGAGAATGTTAAAAAGTCTCGACGAAACTAAACTCTTGAAATAATAGAGGTCCATAATTATGAAGAGGAGAAATCAACTCACCTCAAGGAGGTGAAACCATCCCTATCTTTGCCAATACTAAAATCACTAGATGAAATTGAGGCAAAGATCAATAAGATGATGGAGTGGGTACATGAAAAATGTCAAGAATATGTAGACATTATTAGAGGGAGACCCATGCAAGATAACTTTGCCAACCAAAACAAATAGAGGATACCAAACCTAAAAATAGGACAAAACACCATTCGATAATCAGAAAGAAGGGCTGAAGAAAATGAGGATAGGGGCTCAAGTGAAAATCATAAGTATCAATGCAATGTTTACTTGTACAATCATTAAAAAGGCCAATGCCCAATCTTGTCACATCTACATGAGCATTGGGATAGAATGTTACATCCAGATTTTGGACATAAGTACGTGGTTGGACACATCCCTATCCCACAACTTTATGGGAAATTCCACAACTCATCGTACTATCCACAAGAAAATTCTTACTGACCTCAGTACTATGCTCATCTATAGTCGCAAACCCCTAGTCATGGGTGAGGCCATTGCCAAACTACCCACACCCTTTGTATCACCTGAAACCAAGTTCTTATAATGTTCAACACCCTATTTCTCCAACTGGATCAACATCCTCTACTTCACCTCATCATTATCACTCTCCTAAGTATCATCAACCCATGTCCTCTCCTACGAGATCACCACCTCATGTTTCTTACACTCCTTATTCTCAATATTCTCATCCTTCATCTCCTTCTACATCACCACTAGTTGTACTAGAAGGTTTTGCACCACAACACCAACACATGAACATTACTTATGCTGCTACTATCAATAGCAGTGGGAGTCCTCCACAACATCAAAAGAATCCTTTCTTTAGGCATGGCCATAGAAAGAGATCACACAATTCTGAAACCACTACATCCTCCAACGTAGTACAAGCCCAGCACAATGATGCATCATCCTCTTCAAACTTAACACCTCCTGTTACCTTATCTAGGCTAATAATTAATACTCCAATTACCATGTAGCCCAATGAATATAACAATGTAAGAAGACATATCAATCTTTGCATACCGTCTTATGGTTATGGGTGCCATAGTGGATCAACTTCTTATCACATGACCACATCTTATAATCTACCCCACTATGCCTACTTTAATCAAGTGTGTAAACCCCAATTTGGCTACATTCCTACCACTACACCAAAAGACACCTAGTGGTTTGGATGTGACTAGATCCCAATATTTCCAACATGCATGGATCCTAACTTTTCATTTATTAATTCTCACCATGATCAAAGGTTTAGTCATGAGGGATACCCCCCATTCTAATAAGTAGAATTAGTAAATGCTTTTTCCTTTTCTTTAGTTTTACAATTTTTTGTTTTCAAATTTCTCATTTTCCAATTTGTCGTTTGATCTTTTTATGGGTAATCTCATCTGTGAATAAAATACTCATGTAACCAGTTGGTTGAGGTGTTGTTCTATGTTATCGAGTCATAAGTGACTAATTATTTAGACAGTGAGCCCGCAAAATCCATCCACCTATTCTATTAATAAAAGGTTCTTGCTCTAGGTATAATGATATTCTTGTTATCATCAAAACTTAAAGTAACTTTGTATTCATTATGCCCAGAGCGAAGAATGACAGACTAAGAGGGAATGGCAAGGGTGTGACATCAAGGGGACTTGTGGATTCTCTTTGGCGACATCTGTATGTTCTATCATGCAGCTCAGTTGTACTAAGATCCTTGTAGATCTAATGAACAATGGGAGTAAGAGTTGTAATAAAGGCACTCAATAAAGGAACTCAATGCTATTCTAGGGGGTCTCACTGGAAATACATGCACCCATGCCTAAAGGTTGGCGACTTCTCTAAATTACCTTTGGGAAAGACCAAGTGCAAAAGTAGCTAGAAGAAGAAAAAGAAAAGAAGAAGAAAGAAAAGAGGAAAAGAAAGAAGTGAAGCAGAAAAGAAAAGCATAAGAAAAATGTGTGCCGAAAACAAATTCCAAATCACTTCTCCCTTACACAAAATGCCAAGTGATCGTACACCTTGCTGTCATGATGCTCTTATGGTTGTCTATCATTGGAATGAAACAATGTGATGTGATTGATCAGAGGTGTGGACTTGGTTCTGATCTTGGATCAAAAGGCTAATGGTACTCTAATCATGCACAACACATAGAATTCATTATGCCTAGGGTAAGTTACATCATGTCTTAATCTCTGCAATCCCCTCTACAATTCATCTCATCTTATGGTCCAAGTACTTCTAACTTGTGTCTTGTGTGGCATAGAATTCGTACCTCATAGCAGTGGTGCTTGACATGTGTGTGTTTTGTTGCACAGGTGTGGGTTGCATTTAACCCTTCTAGTGCCTATGGACATTTTCAGGTGTGGTTACACAAGGGCATGATAGGTTCGAACCTGCTTTGGGGAGGACCCACTTGCATGAATTTTGTAATTTATAATTATTGTACACCACCACATCATTTTATACCCTTTAAGTACTCCATTTTCAAATCTACTCTTCCCTTTGTCATCATTTTAATCAAACATTCCTTAGAACCATTACATGTCCTTTTTCCTCATCCTTTTCAAAGAACTTCATTGTATGACTCCACTTCATTACATTTTTAATGCCTCAATTCCCACTGTCCAGTACCCTAGACCTTTTGAATTTACCTCAAATCCTTCAATTTTGGCCCTAAAAACTCGAACAATCATTAGTTATACTAAGTACCCTATCTTGGTTGGGACATGATATCATGTACCCAATATCAGGTCCTACGCAATATCAAGTACATGCTATCGTGTTCATAAAAGGTATATATATGGGACCCCTACACACTACACAAGCCATTTTCAAAAATTGACGCAAGGGAAGTTGTTCAAATTTTCTTCTATGATTTTCAAAGCTTTGTGAATGTAAATTCAACTACCAATATTTCGCTCTTCGACACTCCAATTTTTTTATTGAACCTAATTAAACCTGGAGTGTTCAACTTAGTCATGGGGGAGGGGTACTGTAGAACTAGTGCATTATTTTTTCAAAAATTTCTATTGTCTAAAGGATAGCATAGGGGTAAGTACTATTAGAAATTCATGCCAAACTAATTTTCTTCCTTCACCCAAGTCATCTAAGTTATTATATGAGTCACATAAATAGATCAAGTCCAACATTAAACTTTTAGGGTAACTTCCTTGAAAATTTTCTAACTCTAGAATCACACTAAGTAACAAATTAAATATTTATTAAAGGCAATGAGCAAAGTATGAAATAACTAAATTACTTTAAATAACCTTACTAAAAATCAGTCCTTGCGTGATTACTAATAGCCCCTAAAACAGGAAAATGGGGAGGACCTTCTCAAGGTTCAACTAAATGCTCGAGAAGAGGCAAAGACCAAGGACCTCATGCAAAACATGCAAAGCAAAAGGCACAATCATTTAGCATCAACTAGGAAACTCTTGCCACTGCACAATTTGGCCAAGTAAAAGGTGGAGAGGTCAGGGTGCTAAAACAAGGACAACACCTCACATTGTCTCCAAAATGTATTTAAGCCATTCAAGAATGGTCCACATCCTCTATCATGATTATGGTACTTAATTTTGGACCACTTACCGAATTTTCCCCTGAACTAGTCAAGGATCTACTTAAGGGATCTCCACTACGGCCTATTCTCTCGAAGAGTGGAGAATGGTATTTGGGTGAAACATATCAATTTTGGCACAATAAAGAAGAGGGTACCACCATTGATATTAGTGGAATTTGAATAAATGTCTCTACAAAGACCATTGTGAAAGTTTTGAATCTTCCAAATAGAGGGCCCAAAGTTGCTCATTTGTCCACTCGCTTTGATGCAAATGCAAGGAAAGTATGGTTTAAAAGGGTGTATGGAAAAGAAGATAAGACATATGGAGAATTAACCCTTGAAGAAAGAATCTACTTTAAAATTGGCACCTATCATATTTTTCCAACAAATGGGTTAAACAGAATTTCTACCTATGCTGCAAGAGGAAGTGCAATTTTGATAGGCAAGGTTGATGCTAATTTGCCCCATCTATATTTAACAAAAATATTAAGGCGGTTTGAAGAATGGAAGACAAGAAATTTTGAACTACCCTTTCCGTGTCTAATTAGGAAGCTATGCTAGCATGTTGGAATTCTAGGATACACCGATGACATCCTCAGAAGGGCTCAAAATGCTTCATATGCTAAATTACTGAAGCCACCAACACCAAGAAAAGATGTTTGTGAGACGTTGGAACCTAAACACGAAAAAATAGTTGGACTCATTGCACCTCAAATAGCAGGGCCTAGCCAACTTCCAAACACAAGGCCTAGCCAACAACAAGAAGCAGGGCTTAGTATATAGTCCATAAACCAGCAAGACCAACAACCGCCACCGCCACCGCAAGATTACTAATCGTTGATGAGCCATCTCAGGACCATCGTTGAGAAGGTCAATTAGGGGAGCAAAGACGAGGCCAATCTCTCCAGGGTGATCGATGATGTTGTACAACCCACCATATCAATTGATCCTGCAAGGGGTGAGATCTCAATTCAATCAGGAGGAAGGGAATAACATTGGTCACAACAAATCTCTAAAAATGCTACATCATTCCAAGTGTAATTTAAAACTAGTGAAGGTGCCATAGTGGTGGTGCTACAATACTAGGATGCAACTGGAGCAATAGAGGTGGTCATGGACCACATCAAAGAATCATTTAACGTCCTTGTTGTGTTGTCGGTAGATTTTATAGGAGCATGTGATGCTCAAGTTCTGGCCAGTACCTCAATGACTCCTACAAAACATGAGGATGCTCTAGATTTCCTAATACAAATAGGAAAAGTTATGATGTCCTTGTTTGACATCCTCCAAGGTGTCACAGTGGCACAATCAAACCTCATTTCCACTAAAGGGAAGCTGATCATGGCTAAAATTAGGGTCGAACATGTAGAAGTTGAGTTGTAGAGACTTCAAGAAAAGTTCATCACCATACAAGCTAAGCAGTGAGATCTGTCCCAACATGTTGCAGCCAATTAGTTAGAATCCTTTTGGACAGAACAATTGAATGAATTGTTAGTGGAGAATAAAAGGGTGATGATGGAAAAAGAGAAGGCTAATTGGGATGCTTCAAAAGCACAAGCTCAGACGTATGCACATGTTAAAGCTCTCAAGGCCTTACAAGAAAAGAATAAACTACTTGCTACCGAAAATCTTTGATTGATGACAACTAAAAGATAGAAGAACGTTCTCGAAGAAAGTTTCCAAGAAATGAAAGAACAATTAATAAGAATCAATAAAGATATAAGTTTCTTAGCTAGAGAAAACATAACCCTCTCAATGAAGGAGGTACATGCCATCTGATAGAAGATAGCCATTGAAATAATCATGTGGCAAAATAAGGCTAAGAAGCATGAAAAATTAAAGAAGCACTTCTACGACTAGGTGGGCATGTACAAGGAAATTATAGAGAAGAAACTCCAAATGGCCAAGGCACATATCAACTCCCTCAGTGCTTAAAACATTGATTGGCAGGCCATTGCAAAACATATGAGACAAAGTTTGCAAAACATAATAAGACATTGCAAAGATTAGAGGTGACAAACTCTGAATTTGAGGTGGTAAAGGCTAGCTACCAAAGTCAAAAAGATGTAGTAGCAGATTTGGCTCGACAACTTACGGATTACCAAGAACTCAAAGACAAAGCCAAAGCCTATGAGGAGGAATGACGACTATTTGCGGTATGGTATGTCAAGGTCAATCAAATGTTCCCGCAACTACCGTGTCCATGGGAAGTGCTAGCTCCATCAAACATTGGAACATCAGCATGGACAACTCATGATCCTTGGACAGAAGAGGAAAAGCTTTAGGTGCTTCGTTAAAGGTACCCATTTCAAAAACCTAGAACATAGGATAAAGGAAAGATGCCCATGAAGGAGCCACCACCACTAGGAATCACATGAGTTCCACAAGTTTTGTATTTTGTATTGGTATCCAAATTTTGTTTTGTTTTGTCCCACACTACGGCATGAAATAGTCCATGGTCAATTAATAATCCCATACCTATCCACTATTTGTAATGAAATGAACTTGTTCCTCAATTTGTTTGACCCGAGGATAAGTTTTTATTTAGTCGTGGGGGTTATGATAAATCATGGTTTGCCAAGCCCCAATATCGGGTACGTGATCTCGCAGTCTAGATATGATATCGTATACATGATATTGTGATTCCTTTGTTAGCCTATAAATATAGCACTCAAGCACACAATGAGGGGATTAGTCAGTACTTAGATCATTAGAGAGTAGAAGTTCTTTTATTTTGACAGTTTAGCTTTCAGTTATTCTTAGTGCATGCCCACAATGTGATGCTTGTAATTGTACGAAACCTTTGTTTGAGTGTGTTGTACTTGGACACACACATGATCAGCAATAAAGATCGAGATTACTCCATCATTGCAGCATTCACTTAGCTTTTAATTTTTTTAATTGTTAATTATTCATTACTGTTTTCTTAGTTAATATTTCTTTTATCATCATTTACTATTCCTATTGTTAACACGGAATGAGTACACCTTAATCATGAACATTTAAGTGTAACTATGTAGTAACCCAGTAGCGTATTGAGTTGTGCTTCGAGTGATGTGTGCTTGGTAATCTCAGAAGTAGCACACGAAGTCCAAGATGCATACAGATGATTAGGGACAAATGCTCATCGCACGTAGGCTAGCTTAGATCTTATTTCCTATTGCCCATTAGCTTGATTAAGTTATCTATTATTGTCCTTAGGAGTAGCATAGTAGTAGGGATCAAATCATACACTTCACTTTGGACTAAACCATACATGACAAAACAAATACTAGTCCAAGTGGGAAGACAATGAACTACGATCAACGTATAATTGTCTAGGTGCCACAACTAGTCCATCCGCGAAGTTCGATCAGATTATGCGTACACGCTCGTATTCGTATGGTTGAGCGTAGGGACACCTCGCCACTCATTAGTTGTCTTAGTAGTCTCTACCCCTACTTCCGTCATAACAACAAATAAGATCTAAACTCAGTCATGATGCTCTAATAATAAAGGCCAAAGAGAATACTAAGAAAAAACATGTTTTTTTAATTAAGATTATCCCCTTTCATGTTATAAAGATTCCCTACAACTCATTGCCCAAATTAAGAATAAATCTAAAAGGCTCATGGTGTTTACCCACCCAAATAAATGAAGTGATGAAGAAGTATTCAAGATTCTAAAAAATGTCTTTGAACTTTGAAGATAAGAATAAAAAGATGGAATTGTTACCTTAGCATGATGACTATTTGCTAATTGTTTCAAGGTCTTTGTTACTTCTAACTATATATATCAGCAATTAGGTTAAAACTCTTGTTTGGGGAGAAAATTATGATCGTATCTTATGATCCTATTTTTTGTTTTTCACCTACAAGTATCCACTTAATTTTCTTGAGTTTTTTTTTTTTTTTTCCTTTTCATTCTTTCAAACTCCTTATTCCTTTAGTAAAATTGATTTTGTGATGTGTTTTTATAAGTTTTCTTGACATCTTCTCCCTGTCCTAATTCCATCTTTGAATATACCATTCTTCACCTCCTCAAGCACCTTCAATCTCCTTTCTTCATAGATGTATCTCTCTTTCTCTTTAATGAATTTAAATATGACTAATAATGATAGTGAAAGCAAACCTTCAATTTCCCTTGCTTTTCTCTTCCCACCCTATGGATTGAAGATTTCAGAGTTACCAGTAATGATAAATAGGTTTATTGAAGTGGGCCGCAGAGTAGGATACTGGAATATCAATGATTTCCATTGTATACCGGAATAAAACGCGAGGTTGTGGTTAAGGAAAAACGCAAAGAAGAGATGCAGTTACGGTTTCAAGAGAAGTGAATTCAGTTAGAAGGCCATCATCAGTTGGAGGGAGGGAGGGAGGAAGGGAGGACGTTACATTACCGGACGAGTTAAAAAGGTCACACCAGCATCATCGCCCTGGCCGCAGCGTGGTTGCGCTGTGAAATCTGACAAGAAACAATTTTCCACGTTACCCACGCTAGCCAGGGCCATAAAAATGGCGCCTAAGACAGCATGCACGGCAGTGATTCCTCCTCGCCTTGATTGGTCACATCCTGTCATTAATTCCAAACCCAATTACTGGCCATCCTTAAAACCAAAGTTTCCAACTGCAACTGCACTTTCAGAAATTTCAGACACCGATTTCAACTGGGTTCAGACCTCCACCCACCACTTCTTCAGCGCTGATCTCCCCGGTACTTCATATATTTTTTACCCTTTCCTTCTCTCCTGACATATTGCTTCTGTTTCTGTTTTAGTTTATCTCACCATGAAACTAAAACTGGGATATCTCTATGTTTCTAAAGAGCAATGTGTTTTGGATTTCATTTTTTAAGAAAAAACATAATTGCTATCATTTTCTTTGAAATGTCAGGGCTGAACAAAGAAAACGTTGCTGTGGAAGTGGTGGACGACGAGATTCTGAAAATTAAAGTGCAGACAAGGCTAGAGAAATCTCGTGAGGGCTGGTCCAGCCAGAGCTCTTCTTCATTCACCAAGGCCTTCACACTTCCTTCTGACGCTCATGTCGACAACGTCTCCGCTCAGCTCCACAATGGCATTCTTACCATCACTGTTCCCAGGATACCACCTCATGATTTGGATGATTCAGACTCCGATGAACATGACGAGGAGGAGGAGGAAGATGAAGATGCAGATGAAGAGGAGGAGGAATTCTACCAAGACGATGATGAGGAAGACGAAGACAATTACGATTATATCTTTCAATGAAAAGAAATAAAAATAATGATATTTTTTATGGATCAACTCTTGTAAAAGTGGTCTAAACAAGTATGATTTATAGATCGGCTGGAAACGATTTTTTTAATTTTTTCGATGTGCCAGAAGAAATGAAACTGTGAATAATAATTTAGTATCAATGATGAAGACAATTGGGAGAACATTAGAAAAAATAATTTAGCACCAATAAAATGTCAACTAGCCCAAGAGTTTTCGAAAAATTTTCTCCAGGGTAAACGAATTTATCAAATATCCTTTCTAAATGAGTTATCGGTTCCATACTTCCATCAAACCTCAACGAAATTTCAACGTAAGCGTCCCCGTTGGAAACTTGGAATCTTATCTAAACCTCATCTTTGCCTCGGTGTTTGTTTATTACAATGTGGCATTAAAAAATTTGCGATTTCCACGCGGTTTGAAAGGGTCACCAAACCAAATGCCCAAATTTAATGGAGGCACGCAGAATTTAATGGAGCTGGTTTGGTTGCTGGCCCGAAAATGAAAAAACAACATATGAAAGGTCACATTCTTCCAAGTAATTGTGGTTAGCAACACACTTCTGAAAGATGACGTTCACAATTCACAAGGCAAGGAGCCTCCCTGGAAGCTTGATGGCCAACAACTCCCAGCACAGTGCCGTGTCGTGCATGTTTAATTAATTGTTAATATAATAAGCATGCGAAGGCGGACGTCGATGTCACCATGCCGCGTGTCTGATGTTTGACTGGAGGAAATCCCCTCCATCTTACCGGCTTGTTAGTTTGGTTAAAAGCTTCTTCTGCAAGCAATTCACAGCACCAAAGTGACCTAACTACCAAAGTCTTAAAAAATACAGAGCAGAGGTGCCTTGTCGGGACATGCATGCTCTCGCCAAGTCTGATTCTCTGCTGAGCGTTCATGTGCAACCAAAACAAGAAATTCGTTTTCAAAATTGGACGGAGGAAAAACAAGAATAAAAACAGTGGCCTGCACGAGGAAGCGAGCGAGCTTTTGCGTTATGATTAGTTTTAATTTTTCAATGATTTTCCAACTTCAAACACTTGATAATTACCGTATTTTGATATTTCAAGACTAAGACAACTTTGGTGAAAAATTCGACTCATACGATAATTTAAAGCTCCGATGCTGCTTTAACACCATGTCAATCGCAAGCCTGTAAATGCCTTGTGCTATATCTACACCAGACGAGTCATCTTGAGAGATGGAATCAAGATTCTTGATCATCACCATCTAATATCCATGCCAATACCATACTTATAATATTCAAAACATATATCTACCTAATTAGGTATGGACGAAGTGCAGTCGGTGCACTTACGTGATCCCCATTCCGATGTCATCCATTTGCTGTGTGAAATGAACATGGCTAAGATTAGCGAGAAGGGGAGGGCATGCCATGCCACTCCTGTTTTGACTTTTGACAACGCTGTTTAACTGCAGTGTTTTATAAATATTTTCGTAATGGCTGGCGTGGCGCTGGCGAGTCCAATTGCAGTAGGGAAAACCATAATTGCTAACATACCAAGCAGGCAGGCTGCCATGATGTTGCAGACCACAGAGCAGAAAGATTTAATCTCTGCACTAAGCAGGTTCCGTGGGGCTCATATCCTCAGACGGCAGCACCTCCGCACATTTTTGTTTGCTTATATTTGTCGCATTTGCAGAGCTGAAACCGCATACGTCGCCAAAAACAAACTGCGCGAAAAACCGAAACTCAGCCAGTAAAAACGGATTATAAAAAGATTCCTGATATCAGAACCTTGGTTGAGACCAATTAAAAACAGTTTCTCACGGACCGTAACTTTGAGTTACCAAACACCTTTCCTTCCGGCTGACGTACTGTATTGAATTCCGATCGTAGCAGGCGGGCTTCCGACCAATTTCACATGTCACATGGCTCAACTGCCCGCCCGCTCGCCCCGGCTTCGCCCCCTGCGACGCCATGAAATGATAGACGCCAAAGCGCATTGAAAGAATCAAAATAGATGCTATAAAGTGCTGAAAACGAGGGCTGTGGAAATGCACAAACCGGCGACGAAACGAAAATGGAGGAATGCGGCGGAGGCGAAGTGAGGCTTTTCAAGGAGGAGGACAAGTTCTGCAGACGAATAATGGCGAAAGATCTAAGCAGACGCTTCTCTTCCAGAGTTTTCTACTACACGGCGCCTGCAAGCGTGCCGTTTCGCTGGGAGGAAGAGCCAGGGAAGCCGAAGCTTCTGTTCCGCGCAGCAGACGGCGATTTCTGCTCCAGTCCACGCTCCAACTGTGGCTCCAGCACCGTTAGCGTCAATAGCGGAAGCGGAAGCTTCACTTCGGCCTTTGATGAGCTTTCGGGAGCGACTCTGAGTCCTCCGCCGGCGTTTCGCGCGAGCTCTGCGTCGCCGAAACTTCCGTCGACGCGACGAAGCCCTGCATCGAGCGGTGTTAGCCGTTTGCTTTTGGCGTGGTCTCCTTGCCGTTTATCTCCTAGGGTTTCGGTGAAGCCGCGGCATCAGGAACGTTCCAAGGTCACCTGTACTCCTTTCTCTCAGCTCAAGCGAGCTTGCTGCTCACTTCTTAAGTTAACTCTCGGCGGATCCTGAGTTTTCTAATTTTCTTTCCTTTCTTGCTTTACTTTTGTGTACATACATAAGCGTGCCTTCCTTTGATTTTCTTTCCCTTTGTAACCACTGTTGCCTTGCCGTGCTCTGCACCTATCTGCAAAGGAAGAAATAAAGGAAGAAATCGTTGGTCAACTCTTCATGAATAATCCTCACTCACTCTGCTTCTGTGAGTTTTGTCTTTGTCTGATTCGTTCCGAAACGGTTCGTCTTCTCGGCCATGCTTTCACTTTTTGCTTTTCTGTAACAAATACTGGCCGTCTGTACTGATTTCTTGGGAATACGAGCGAGCTTTTTGCAGTTTACGCAGATCGTATATGTGATAAAACATTATGGTATATTACATTTTCCTGGATAGCGGATCTCAATATACAAGTGCCTTCAATGTTGGGTCCAATGTTCAAGTCCTGCTCCGAATTTCCGGACAATCACGCCTGTTTACCTGAAAAATTGCTGCCATTATTGTGATTTTTTCCGCGGATCTGGAAAGCTTGTGCGCATTCCATAAGTCAGTGATCGCGTATTTCTGGTTGCGTATGCCTTCAAAGTTTTAACCATATCCAGGCATTCGATGCGAAACATTTACTTTGGAGAAACAACAGAATTCATATGCAGTAGAACAACGTTAAGTTCACCACATCCTTTCTTCGGCAAGCGTGCTTTGTTAACAGTTAATTAATGTGAACAAAAGCACGTCTTCCGTAAGGACCCATGAAAGTCAGCTTTCTGAACCGACAGAAAGTTTGGCAGTTGTTACAACATTCACTGAATTTAGAATAATCTATATGTTGCATGCTGGGGTGGGGGGTGTGGGTGTCGGACCCGAAAAGAAGTATTAATATTAAAAGAATATCAAGTACATTAACCACATTAAGTCATAGGGTTAAATGACTCTAGTCATAGGGTTAAATGGAAGGGGGAACTGAAGGGGAACTAACATAAGATAACTATGAATGAGACTCACTTTATAAATAATTGATCACTAAAAGAGGAAACTTGATGTCAACACAAACTGGCTCATTACAAGAGAGAATGGCATAAATTTAGATGAGGCAGAGAGCACTTGGTAAAGGATAGAGAGACTTCCAAATGGTGACTCCATACAACTTAAAAAAGAGAAGCTTCATTGCAGAGATTATTGATGAACAGTGTTGCTTGAACGCACAAGTCTTTCCCAAGGCTGTAGGAGATGAACCAACTAATGACTATCTAGGTTGAACTTGGATGTTTGAGATGTGAGTTGGAAATGAATAAAGTGGAAGATCTACAACTTCTCCAACATGGTAAGATGACATTTATTAAAATAATTTATCGTTTGAAAAATAACATTGCATTTACACTTCCAAATATAATATAAAATAATAGGTCTAATATCTTTCCACGAAAAATTAAAAATAGCAAAAGTAATGGCCAAAAAGCCAAATATAGCATCATCTTGAGATAGCTTGCATGATGGAAAAGTATATGTTTCATGTTGTGACCATGGCAACAAAGAGTTGATAGGAAAAGACCTCCTCCAAGGGATGATAAAAGAAAGGGAGGAACCATACTAAAACCTAATCAGCCCAATTGCTTTCTTGTCCATGCTTTCGAACAAAATGAGGTTTCCATGTAATTCTACAAAGCTCAAAGATACTTTCCCATCCAAGTGGACAAACATTCTTCCATTAGCCTCATTTTCAAGAGAGAGAAGCCTTGTACCCACTAATAAAGCATATTCTCAACATTCTCCCCTTCACTTAAAAGAGTTATGACTTCGAAACTCAAGTACAGATCATCTAGTTGGATCAGATTATGGAATCAAGTCCTTTGAACCTCTTGTAACCCCTTGAAAACAAATAGTAACTAGGAAGTTCCAATTACTAGAGTGTCATATTGTTAAGCACTATCATTGAACTTGACTTGGTTTATATTAGAGATTACAAGAAATCTATGATTTCTTTTGCATGAAATGTGAGCATTTCTATCCATTGCAGAGATAAGTGAATAGCATTGTGATGAGCGGCGAGGTATCCTTGTGCCCAACCATATGAATCACAAGCATTCATGCACAATTCGGTCGAACTCCGTAGACCTTCAGTTCTTAACTACATTGGTTTTAAGGAAGTGAAATCTAATTGAAACAATCATTGTCTTCTCAGTTCCACTTGTGAGGTGCAAGTTTAGGGTTAAGTGCAATTGAGGTATGTGATTTTTATCATTTTATATTTTATAAATTTAATCTCCTAGAACTAGAATGAAAGGTAGAGTAACTTAAGATCTAATATGTCTACTACCTAGCTAGCCTAACACAAGTACTCGTTTCCACTCTCTAGACACATCTTGAATGCATGTAGCGCTACTGGGTTACCAAATGTTAAGCGTTTCTGGATTACTAAGTGCTACACGTATGCTCAAAGTGGACGTGCTTGTGTTTATTAACAACTAGAAATTAATTGCTTAATGAAAATGCATTAAAGTAAAGTGCACGAATATCAAATGCATTAAAGGAAACATTAATCTATTCTCAATGTTGCAAGGATTATCAAAAGGATTCATTTTTATTCTTGTCACACTATTATGCTCAGGTACATTAATGCTCAAGGAAAGATCTATACACACTCAGACTCTTGTTGCGAGCACTTAGAAAATATTTTAATTTTGGAGAAAACAAATTGCAAGAGCTTCACTATGCTATGACAAAAAAATTATTTGAAAATTGTTAGCCTAAGCCCTATATTTATAATTTGGCATATACCTCGTGATATCATATATTTGTCATAGCAAGAGCTTCGCTATGCTATGAAAAAAACTTTATTTGAAAATTGTTAGCCCAAGCGCTATATTTATAGGTTGGCATATACCTCGTGATATTAGATATTTGACATTGTGTCTTGGGATTTGATATCAGGTATCCAATATTGAGGCTATGATATTGGATATTTGATATCGGAGCCAATTAAAACATGATTCATCACATTGGTATCATATATAACCTACATTTTCTTGTTGGGAAAGTCTAGTACTAAAAAGTATCTACTTTTTCCTAATGTCATTAGTGGTCATATGTCAATAGCACTTACAAGGATTTGGATGTCTTGGATATAATGGTAATGATATTGCTTTATAGAAGCACAACTCGACAACACCCAAAAGCCTTAAATTGGCCAAATGTCCTAGAGTGAACTCAAGGTAGACTATGACCCAATATCCTTAAGAACCTTTGAGAAAAACATAAGTGCTCAACTCACATGCCATATATTAGTCCATGGTTATTGACATCGTGAGGATGCCTTTATAATGATATAAGTGATCAAACCAATGTAACATATACAGTATACTCAAGAGTACTAGTATACACATAGAGACATCATTCCTTAAGAAAGCTATGATACATTCCTACTTTAATGCATCAAGCCCTAAGCCCCACTTTGTAGAGCAGGGTAGTGGCCTAAGTATCAGACCTAAAGCTCTTTAACAAGCCTACATATCCCTGTGATGTAGTATATAAGGAATCACGCCCATGTAGTTCTTTAGTGATGATTAATATAGCATAAAACTTGTAAGGACCTCTACACTCTTTCTAGCCCCTATTCTGGAATGAAAGCAACTTTCAAACCACCAAGCATGCTCTCTATGCTCTGCTCCACTTGAAAGAAGTGATGTTCTTGGAGCTTAAGTCTTTGATTGTACACTTCCAATCATGAAGAGCAAAGTGGATATAAAGGATATTAAGACACTCAAAGCCCATCCAACAATTGTAGATAAGAAAGATCAACGACTAGGGCTATCAATCATAAAGCATGAATGTTGAACTCAACTTGATATCTAATTAAGATAAAATAATGCTTGTACAACCTATGTTAAAGAAGAATATGCTTGTTTTTTTTTTCAAGTAATACCAACCTTTCTTCTTGGAGCAAAATTTACTCGCTTTACATGTAATTCATTTTCTCTATTTTTGGAAAGTATGTAAGAATGTAGAGTCAATTTGTTGCATTCTAGGGAAGACTATTTTGTACCTTTGTGGAACCACTCTTTATGCCTAGTGGTAGCTTGGAACTAGCATGAGTAGGGATCTTGGGACTTTAGTTTCATTGAGGCAATCACCCAAATACTCTTTAAGAGAGAGGGAACACATCAGTTCTCCATTCCTTAAAAGTGTTTATCCCAAAATCCATTGGTGCCATTCAATTTATTTTACATTCTTTATTTTTTTTTGCAAGAAACACTATGACTCATAAATACTATAACATTTTTTAGAAACTTAGGGAATTTCCTACTCTCAAAGGAGTTGTAATTCCTTCTTGAAAACATAGTAGAAATTTGTGCTTCCTACTTGAACTCACAACTAAATAACATGTGCTTCCTACTCAGAGTCACCATTGAGAACATATACTTCCTACTCAATGTTACTCCATCATACTCTCTCTTTCTCCACACACTTATGTGCACGTGCTATCTCCCTTATTTTTGTCTCTTTTCTTTTCTCTTATTTTTTTTCACACACATTCTCCCTTTCTCACCCTCACATACATTGCTACTTCAGTCCAACCAAGAAGTGGTAGTACTAGACTAGCCATATTTAATCCTCCTTAGAACAAACTATCTTGGTAAAAGCTTTGATTGTCCACATTCCATTGATGTGATGAAACATAAAATCTCATTTTACATTCACTATCATAATTAATAAAGTATCTAGCATAAAAAAAACCTTTGTCAAAATCTTCCATTAAACAAGAACCATAGTCTATTATAATGTTCATAAGCAATCCAAAACATTTCACTATATGGTTCAAAAGAAATGTCATCTAGTGCTTAACTATTCTAGATGTTGAAAAAAGAAGCAAGACGATGAATATAGAGAATATCCATCATAATCATCATTTTTTAAGAACATTGTTACATATTCCACTATTCACCAATTGCAAGTCATCAAATTAAATGCAACAATACTTTTATTTTTGAGCATTTACAAGCTGGGAACAATGCATCATGTTGTTTTACATAGGAATGAATCATCATCCACATTTAAAACAACTACTCATTAAATCAAATCAAATCCTTAATGAGGAAAATCTAATTAAAAAAACTAAAATATTGAAACTTTCAAGAATTTCATACTTGCATCATTGCCCAAAAGTAATGTCATGGAAACTCTTTCCACAAACATCAGAATTGCAAATAGAGCTATTTAAAATATTGTCACTTTTATTCTATGAATCATAAGTTGGTCCATTAAGGCATCATTGGTAAAATACCCTTAAATAAGAATCCAAGTTTATTCCACAACATATGAACATAAAACCATGACATTGTAACACTAAATTATGAAATCCTTGAGGCATTCAAGTCAAAGACTATTCACAAGATTAATCGATAGAAGAGTAGCCACCCAAAAAAATAACACATTGTAAAAAACATTGTCATATTCATTGCCTTATATTTGATGTATGATGTAATCACTATTTTAAACTATCAAAATATTAGCTAATAGTAGAGAGTATATTTCTCTTACGATTTATCATAATAAGCTCAGGCACACACAACTATTTTGCACAAACTAAAGATCTTTGATGAAATTACCTTGGCACAACATAAGATTTCTTAGTATAAAATTTTGAGCTGGACCATGTTTATGTTTTGTGCTAGAGCTTACCTTAATAAAAAATAAACTTCCTTAGAATTAGCCAATTTTTGTTTGAAGTAGATGACACATGATTGCATCACCTACCTATAGTAATCATTTCCAAAAGTAAATCCTTTACAAGCGTAGAATTAAAATATGTTCACTCATCTTTTGCCATCTTAGTTGTCACTTGTAGTGCTTTGCAAAAGTGTCTTAGTGATTCTTTCTCTTAAACCAATATCTTGGCTTTGATTCCAAGTGTAAATTCATTGCTTTGGGGAAGCACTGCTCGACATCAACTAAGAGTCTCAAAGTAGATAAATGTTCTAGAGTGAACTATACCTTAATAATCTTAAGAACTTATGATCATAATATAAGTACACAACTTACATGCCACATATTCTCAACCTAGATATGGATCATATGCATAGCATCTAACTCTATCTTGTAGGCTTCCTAGCTAGAAGCATTGCTGGCATATACACTGATAGACTATTAAACTGAAAAACTAATTAACCTAGAATTTATTATCCTAATAAGTAATAATAAATGAATAAGTCCATTGGTAGTTGAAACACCCCAAAATTTGAAGGCATGCTTGCTTCACCAGGTCTTTGCAAACATTACGGCAGTTCTTTAGGAGATGGATGCTCTAATGATTAGACTGTCCAGATCGGCAAGTTTTCTACCCCAGGTGTCAATAGGATAAATGGATTCTCCAGCCTGCCCACCTAAGCAATTCATCTAGCTAATCATGCACTTAGGAGCGATGCGTGGAATTGTTGACGATGCTCAAAATGCACAAAACGCTTCAGCAAGTTTTCTAAGTCAAGGATTTTTGCTACGCTATGCTACGCTATGTAGCATAGTAGACTTTAGAAGACGTTTGCAGAAGCGAAGTGCTACGCTATGCTATGCTATGCAACATAGCACAGCGTAGCAAAAGCTAGATGATTAGTCCCCTCGCCCGACTTCAAGTCCTTCAGCAATGTCTCCTTCCGTTAGAAAGCGGTGAACTTGGCAAAAGCAGGTCATGTTTGCTACTATGCTATGCTAAGCTACATGGCGCAGTGAGGCATAGCAATTCTATGAAAGTGACAGAAGGCAACTCAAAGGTTGGGATTAGCTAGTTCACAAGTTTCGCAGTGCAAAAGGAAAAGTTTGCAAATTGGCAACGTTTTTTGCGACTAAGGCCAGCTACTATGCTATGGTATGCTACGTAGCGTAGCATAGCCTAGCAAATATGCAATAAACGGTCACAACATTGCAAAGGTTTCCAACACATGTAGCAGCACTCGATGCAAATTCTTGCTTCAAATTGGTAGTTATGCTATGCTACGTTGTGTAGCGTAGCACATCGTAATAAGATGCTACACTATGCCAAACATGCTACGCTATAAAGTATAGCAAAGTGGAAAGTGGTTACGTGACATCAATGCACCTCACCTAATTACACCATTGCTCTGACAGGGCAATTACAACGTGGCAGGCTTGTAATTACGGCATGGCAGACTCGCCCAACGGTCATGCAAGCATGTACAACATAGACAGGTCAATGCAAGCCCAAGGCACGTGGTGTCCAAACTGCATCTTTTGCATGCCCTTGGTCCTATAAATACCCCAATGAGCAACGCTCGAAGGCCAGCCCCCGATTTTTGGCAATTTGATCAGCTAATAATTTTGTTGGCTAAAAAGAAAAAAAACAAAGTTAGCACTGTAACTTTGAGCATTGTAAGCTTTCTGTTTGACATTACAGATAGTTAGCACCCTTAGTTGGCATTTTGTTCTGCTCTTTTCTACCACCTTGGTAGCACTTCGCATTGTTAACGCTTGAGTCCACATTCAAGTGCACAAACATCTTGCTCTACATGTCTTGGTTACTCTTGGGATCTTTGCACTTAGCGCTGTGCAACCGATTGTATCCACCTAGATAGAGCGAAGTCGTAGCTTCGAAGCGGTGCATTTTTCTAACTACATTTTACTTTGTCTCCTGCTTATTATTGCATTTTACACTATTTTCTATCCCTTTTAAATTTAAGCATTACTTTGCATTATTAGTCTCATTTTCAAATTATCTGGTTGCAAAAGGTTATATTAACACTGACTAAGTCCCTGTCTGATTGACCAGATCATTTAGGGCATCCCGTTTCCATCTTATCCAGCACGGCCCTCCCGCAAAAATGGGGTTAAGACTGCCAACAACCAACGACCTCTCGATGTTTTCTAGCTGCCAACGTTTTTGGTTGCTACAATTTTTTGGTGCTAAAAGGAGGGCCTTTTGGTGCCCTTTCTGCATGTCACGGTAGTCCTATAAGCCTTCTGCACCCTGATACGCATTAGCATAAACTTGACACCCGTCTGTGGTTGTTTATGCATCGTGTGGTGTAGATCGGTTACCTCGATGATTCCTCCCTACAGGACATAAAGCCTCCGGTCACCAGCTAACTTGCCTATCTTACGGTAGTCTTGCATGCATTCTGTACCCTATCGTGCACTAGCGTAAATGCGACACCCTTTTGTGGTTGTTTATGCATTGTGTGGTACAGATTGGTCTCTTTGATGGTTCCTTGGGAGCTTGGCAAGACATAAAGGCCTTTTGATTACTTTCCAATTCCTTTTTTTTCTCATCCGCAAAACTGTTTAGCTTTCTGATTTTCATGCTTTTCATGTTTGCAAAACTGTCTATCTTAGTAACAATGACTTCCGCAACTATTGCTTCTAATACCTTTAACATCAAAGTTCCCATCATGGTTCAAGGCATCATAGGTGCTGAACAACCACTCAACCTAATGCTGGAAACACTTCGATCCCTCAGGATCCAAAATAAAGGACCTAAGGGCTTGGTCCAGCAACATGAGTGCTATAACTTCCTCTGTGCAAAGGTTTAGGAAAACCTGCCTTTGGATGTACATGAATTTGAAGGAAAACATAGCTTTGAGTTTGCTTACTGCAACGGGAAGGAGTTTGTTCCCACTCCCGATGCTTCCATACCTTTTACACAAACAAATCAAAGGGTTCTAGACCAAATAATCCAGTTGGCTAGGCTTAGGGAGCAATAGGAAACAACATCTAACCAAGATGATGCCTTCCAAGATGGACAGGAGGAACTCGATTGCCAATCCAACAATGGAGGTTAAACCAACCCCATTCCTATCCCTCCTACCCAATCCTTTTGGGCCAATCCGTTGTCTGTCACCGCTCCCTTTGTGATCACGCCTACGCTCCCATAGCCTACAATCACAACTGCAATGGATAGCCATGTCACCTTCCCAGTGTATCAACTCCCTTATTTCCTTGTTTCATTTGCAGCAACTATGCCTCTGCAAACCGTTCATCAGCCTATTCCTGTAGCACATCACACACTAATCATGGCTACCCTGCCGCATGTTCATACTGTACCTACTTCACAGTTGTACGCAATTTCTATTTCCATTCCTACGTTCACGTTTATTCCACCCACCGCGGTGGGCCTGAGCATGTCCACATGGTGGACCCCATTCACTTCTTCACCTATTCCACAACCATCGTAGATGTCTCATTATGTTCATCCTCAGACCTATCAAGCCCTGCAAATGGTACAACCCAACATGGGGCTATGGTCTATTTTGCTGGAAACACAAATAGTCTATCTGGTAGCCCAACCCGTAGTTGCTACTTCAAAAGCACCACCTACTGGGTGGTGGACAACGTAAGTAGCACCATTCGCGGGGGCTATTCCAAAGGTATCGTTGATGATTCATGTTGCCTTCACCATTCCACAGATGGAAGTTGCATCGGTAGTTCCCCAACCATCCACAACGTCGTAGGGTCTGGACAAGCATTCTAGCTTATCCAAACCCTCACCGAGGAAATAAAATGCCTTAAAGTTATTGTGTTTGACATGGTACAAGTCATGGACTTTTACCAGGATGACCCCATCAGCCCTACAATCCCTACTCTAACGTTACCCCCAGGGATGTCCCTCCCCCACTTCACAAAGTACAATGGGAAGGGAGATCCCACTGCACATCTTTTTACCTTAGGTATGAATCCCTCCTGTTGTAACAATGGCCACACACGATTATTCATGTCTTTGCTATGTCCCTAGCAGGGAAAGCCCTGGATTGGTATCGCGCACTGCCATGCTCATCCATTTCAACTTTAGAGGAGCTTCTAACCTAGTTCATGATGCACTTCAAGTATAACTTGAAGGCAAAAACCATGCTAGACCAGTTGATGAGCATGAAGCAGGATCCTCTGGAACCAATTCAAAAGTTCATTCAGCATTGTAGCGCAGCCCTTAATGAAATTCGTGAGCCCATCGTGGAGGCCCACTTGCTGGCCTTCTTTAAGGGTGTAGTGAATGACTTTATCAAGTCTAAACTATACTATGTCTCCCCTTGCACTCTTAGTCAATCCTTTGGTCAGACTAAGAGTATATAGGATGCGGTCGAGGCAAGCAAAGACCCAGCCTACATTGCCTACATAAACACCTTCACAAAGAAGGACAAGGTTAAGGCCCCAACAACCATAGTGGCCATTGTGGCGACCGAGGCCAAGCCCAAACCTAGTAACAATGGTAATAAGAATAACAAGAAACCAGCCATACCCGTAGCTAACCCCGCGCCTAGGTAAGGTCACGCACCACAACTTGCCATACCCGCACCTGAGGCATCTGCACAACCCAAACCAAACTTTGAGCATAAATATTGCTCAAAGTACACCCCACTGCCTCTCAAGCCTTTAGAACTTTTGAAGTAGCTATTGGCAACGTGGCACATCCAACACAAGAAGATGTTGGAAGAAGGAATTAGGAGATCCTTCTTTGGCCCTGCCCAATGATCCCCCAGTTCCTAAGGGTTTCATGCTGGATAGGTTTTGTGACTATCACCAATAGTGTGGTCACAACATAGATTACTGTCTGGCATTGCAGGATGACATCTAGAAGTTAATCAATTAGGGAAAACTGGTATTGGATGAAAGCAACCCAGTATGCCTTGAGAACCAATCTATGCATGTCTACACAGACCCCATCAATGCCAAAAAACCCAATTACGTCATCAATGCCATTAGTATTGATAGTGATCCTAGGCCACCCCAGTAGCCATTTGTGGTTCGTATGCCTTAGCATAGTGCACCAGCACCACCAGCGGCTGGTCGAAGCTTGCAACAGCCATTTTTTTTAAGAGTCCCTCCATGGGCATCCATCTCCATGGCATCTATTAGCAAAACCGTGCTACCCTGCTTGTTAACATCGTTAGCTCCATTCATCATCAGGGGTCCAAATCCTTCGACAGTCCTTGCCCCATGCAAGACAGCTGAACAACCTTCTCGTCCTAAAAATAGGAAGTGCATTTCACAGGTGAGACATCGAGAGGAGGTACTGCCCCTGATATTTCCAACCCTACATCTTCATTCCCTATGTCTATGCCCTCATCACCGTAAGGGGACGTTGCTATAACCGCATAGTTTGTGCCACCCTGCCAAAAAGGGTCTGAACCTAGATTCGAAGTCATCCCTCCTCGGGAAATTTGTCTCTTGGGACGAATCGAAGAAGAGGAAAGCGTTAAACAGGGGGTGACCAAGACCTCTTGGATGCCCTTACTCAGGTCGAGCAAGCTCTAAAACAGAAAAATGCTACACTGAGCTTGTACGATCTAATCATACATCTGTCCCACACCATGAGGCTCTAATCTGCATGTTGACGGTGATTTTGGTCAACGAGGACATGCCAACAGAAGAGGAAGCGATCCACTTGGTCATGCCACCCTCCACACCTGCAGAGCCAGAACCACCTCAACTAACTTTCTACGACGATGCCATTAGGGGAGATCCCAAAAGGGGTTAGGTGACTATAGCACTCCTTTTCATCATAATTCGGGTCGGCCAACATTGGATTCGAAGGGTACACATTGATGATGGGGCTACCACAAATTTCATGCCCTTCCCTAATGGGGACAAGTTGGGCTTGGTCGACCAGATCAAACCCATAATGATGTCATTCTTGAGGTCGTTCAATGGGGCGCGCATCTTGGTGAAGGGTACAGTTTACATAAACTTCGTGGCAGGGGACTAGTTACCCACAAACGCAACGTTCATCGTGGTCGAGGAAATGCCTGGGTTTAACCTGATCTTGGGGAGATCATGGTTAGTGTAACTTAGGGTTGTCTCTTCACCCATTCACTAGGAAATCCACCTACCATACGCAGGGAGGGATGTGGTTATCCATGATGACAAAGTAGCAGTGCAAGCAATCAATAACATACACATGGAGTAGGGCTTAGAGGTCGTAACCTCTAAGAATGAAGTGCCTACTTACGCACACATTAACCATCCAGCAGGAGAATTGGCTCAGTAGATTGGTCTCCAAAATGAAAGTGTGTGGGTTGAGTTGCCCTTCCAAGCAGGGGACAATGATGCAAACGAAGGCCCTGACAAAGTGCCTCGGCCTTACACTTCGCTCAATCCATGAAGGGTTAAAAAGCAGCTACGCATAGTGTAGCAACCCTACTACTTCGTGCCCAGTCTCCATTCCTTGCACATTACCATCTTTTGTTGTTTGCATCCATCTGTCTACGAAAGTTATCAGTTAGCTGTTGTTCAAGTTGTTGATGTATCATCTCTTTGGCATGCTACGCCATGGCCCGAAATGGCCTAAAACTAGCAGAGGCCTAAAATGGCCTAAAACTAGCCATGGCCCGAAATGGCCTAAAACTAGTAGAGGCCCGAAATGGCCACTAGCCATGGCCTGAAATGGCCTAAAATTAGCAGAGGCTAGAAATGGCCTAAAACTAGCAATGGCCCAAAATGGCCTAAAACTAGCAATGGCTTGAAACGGCCTAAAACTAGCAATGGCCTGAAACGACCTAAAACTAGTAGTAGCCCGAAATGGCTTAAAACTAGCACATGAAAGCATGAAAATTTTATGCAAAACATAGCATGTAGACAATGCACAAGTTAATGCAAATCAATTTCATTTTCAAAATTCTCTTCTTTATTCAAAATTTTTTCCTTTTGGACAATGTTTGCAAAATTCTTTTTACAAAAGTTCAAAATTTTAGAAAAAATCCCATGCTATCATGGGTTTTCCCTATTTGCATCATCTTCGCCATTCATTTTTGCATCATTTCCTTTTGCATTGACTTCCCCTATGTTGTCCTTTGCTGATTCTCCATTCTTTCCCTCTATGAGCCCTACACCCTCATCTGGAGCTTGCATCGTAGGAATGAAGTGGTCAACTAAAGCAACACACGCAAGCTACAATAGAGCATAAGCATTAATATAGTAGAAAGCAACTAACCTGAGAAGGGCCTGCATCCATCTCAAAGGGTATCTAGTCTAAACCGAGCCCGAGGAAACGCCAGACCTCCTCTGCCATGATGTCCCCCCAACGCCTATTGCTTGGTTTAGCATATGCAGCAACTCTCTTCCTTTTGGTGGTTGTCCACCTTGGTGGTCAGGAGGTGGTTGCAGTCTCTCCTATGGAAAGGTTCATTTTCCACTCAAGAGATTCTGTAACCTTTACCTACTCTTTGAACTTGGTATAGGCCTCAAAAGCATCAATGGCATTTAAAAATGCTTTATATGAAAACACCTCCACAGTAGCGTCCTTGTATAGTTTACGATGGATGGAATTTTCCAGTTTATAGATGTATTTGTGGTTTTTTTGGGACTGCCCCCATTCGTAAACCTTGGCGCTGAAATCTTTCAAATCCTGACACTTCTGGGCCAACAAGTCCATTTGCATCCACTGTTCTATTATTTTGTAGGTGGCTTCGATGTTCTAACATGTGACTGTTGAAAATCTGGCGTAATTTATCATAACCATGTGCCAGTCCTCATTATTAGTGTCATGGGCTATGAGGAATTCGTTCCTTGACTTGAGATCCTCCACCTCAGTGCTTAGGTCAGCCTTCTCTTGCTCAGTTTTTTGGACCTATTTCCACAGGTCCTCGTTGACACGCTTATACTTCCACAAAGAGCAAGCTGAGTGCAAAGCACACTTACTAACCTCGTCGTACGCACGACGTGACACCTTGATCACTTCAGGTGGGAATGTAGGCACGACACCGACTTTGAAAGGCCATGCCGAGTCCCATTTGAGCCGAGAGGCTTCCATGACACAAAGAGCATAGCAATCGCGTTAGCGTAGCAAGATTAGCAAGCTCAAGAAATTCTAGCATAGCAACATGAGAGCACCTAATACTACTACTTACCCATGTCAGGGTCCACTTGCTGAAGATGATTGATCATGTCATCAACGATTCCTTACATAAACGTAAACTTATCAGGGATCTCGACCCATGATTTTGTACAAATCAAAGGGGATCCTGGAGCATCAACAGTGGCACCTATTACATAACTAAACATATCAACAATGGCCGAAATGAGCTATGACAAGGAAGACACATTACCGAACTCACCAGCATCTGATTGTGGTCTCCCTTCTTGTTGATACAAAACGATGGCGGTAGCCTTGGCAGAAGTCCCTGCCAAGTCTGTACGGGCCTGTTCTTCATGCATTGGTGCATTTCCTTTTAAGAGACTAGCATCTTTTTTATTCAATGGAGACTCCTCTTCATCTCCAAAAATGTCCTCCTCATTAGCAGGATGATTCTGCCTAATAACGAGAACCCCTGCCGTAGCGACAGGAGTTCTCTCCTTCTTGACTGGGACCCTTCTCTTTGAGACTAGGGTCTCCGAGTCTTTATTTGCTGCCCCCATCTTAGGGGTAGACACCTCTTCATCACCTTCTTTTTCTTCTTCTTCTTCCTCTGTTAGTCAAGAAACATGTTTGCATTAGTCCAAAGTAAGTTAACTTAAAGCAAGTGCTATGCTATGCTACGAAACCTAGTGTAGCATAACGTAGCAGACAATAACAAAGTAGGCATTAAACAAAAGCATTTACTAATGGGGGGTTGCGTCCTCTGTAGTTTAAGCTACAATCTCTTCCCCTCCTCTTCCTCCATGCAAAGGGTTTCCTTAGCTAGAGGAGGCCTCTTTCATTGCAACTTGCTGGCCATGGTCTTGGCTATGAGAGATTCCCCCCACGACACACTACTAGCT
>MNCI01012331.1:1307256-1442576 GCA_015680685.1 Gnetum montanum
TTATTTTTTGGGGATCCTTGGCTTGGGTGGTTTGGAGGATCTGGCGGATCCACGATATGGAAATATGGTTGTGATTTTGCATGACCTAGGCTCCATTCTCTTGAACCACTAGAAACTCCGTGAAATGCTTCAGACAAGCTATGTAAAAGGCATAATGTATATTGGAATGGGACTCTAGTTTCTTATGGAGCCCCAAGATTTCAGTCTACAAGTCTTTACATAGAAACTTGGCCTAGTTGTAACGGGCCCCCTCTTCCATGACCTCACACATTATCCAGGCCTGTTCAATCCCTAGGACCTTCCCTTGGAAAAGTAGTTGGGGGAATGCACAAGTACGAAAGATAGGGTATATCTCCCTGATGGATCCTGCTTTGAGCTTCTTTATGGGGAGCCACTTCTGCTCCTTGGAAATCCCTAACCACTCCTAAATGTCCTTCTTCTGAAGGGTTAGTTCCTTCTTGCCCTTCGACCCTATGAGAACTCCATCGATAGGGACATCGAATAGGTCTGCAAATAGTTGGTCATTGATTTGAATGGCCACTCATACGTCCTGTATGAGCATATGGAAGCGGCCTGTCTTGTCAGAAAAGGAGTCAACCAGGGAGAGCATCTCGATGGAAGGAATGCTCAGATTCGGGGCCAGGAATAGATCCATAAGCCCAGCCTTTTGGATATTCTAGATGAAGGAATCCAAAGCTACATCATTTATCCAACGTTGGCTTGTATATACTTCTCCATACTTGAAGTAACTGTTTGCCTCCTATGTCTTAGTGGTTACCACCATCACCTCTTAAGGCTTCTTTGCCCCTATAACAGTTTTCACAAGAAATGTTTATCATAAAAATGCAAGAATTCCAAAGATTGCAAAGATACTTGAGCATGTAACACTTACTGTTTAGCCTACTAGGTTTACATGATGACGGGAATGACGGAAGACTAACTAGAGCTTGTTCAACAGTGATCGGTTTGAAGGGTTGTGCCCACCCCTCATCCAGCCAACCAGACCCCTTGCACTGATCATAGGGAATGGGGTATAGGTGTGGGTAGGTATGGTATTCACCCCTGCTTTGACCAATCACACCCGCCTGTAGGTTCTCAGTAGAAGAGAACTCTTGTAGGACTATCCATGATGTAGTCAGCAGACCCATTCGATCATGAAGCCCTTCCTTGTTGATGTAGAACTTGGTAACAAAACATATTGTTAGCATTTGGCCAATATGGCCAGCGTTGCACAACACAGTAGAACAGGGCTACAAAACTCACCCATCAGCACAGTAGATAGCCCCTAGTGGTTTTTGGAAGCACGTCTCCATATAACGTGCAACAAAGAATGTGTTGTAAGAATGGTAGCAGTTGTACTCAGGCATATCCCAGATCCAGGCTAAATGCCTTAACCCTGTGGGGCATTGACTGGATCCTTCTTCCTGCCTGCTCATGATTTCCCCATTGATCAGAAACCTCAGGATGCCTCGACTTGCCCTAGGCAATATGGCTTCTGTTATAATGGCTGTCTCTTCCTCCTCTAGGTATGACCAAATGATCACATTGAAGTGTTGGAGGAGGTATTCTAGGAACTCCTGTGCTCCTTTCCTAAACCAGACCCCCCACTCTCCCACACATATATGGGGAGGATGAGCATTGGCCACAAGTTTTTTTACATGACACAGGACCCCTACAATTTCTAAGATAATCAGAATTGGCCTTAGCCCCATCTTGCACAACACTACCAGCAAGTGTTAGTATCATGTCTAACTGCAATGTGCACGCAACATAGAAATACCTAGCAGTTCATGCATATAGCGTAGCATAACCCTCTTCTTGCACATAGCGTAGTAAGAACATAAAAGCACTAGCGTAGGAAAAATGGCCTAGCATAGCAACAGAGCAGTTAACCCTAATAGGGCGATTAACAATATGCTTTGAAAAAACATATGTCGCACTATCACACCACGCATGGCCAAACCCTCCTAAGGGTCCTACGCTATGCCATTCAAAAGCCAAGTAACTTAAAATGTCCAAACCCCTACAGTTATGACAACTACAGTGGTGATGGTTTAGGCGAACTTACACGTAACGATAGCATAGTGTTTATGCATCCATTGCGGCTAAAACGACAACAACGGTGATGCAAAGGCCAAAACAACGCGATGACAGAAAACACAGATGACTGAGACCAGAATAAAAAATGAAAGTAGAAAACAAAAAAAAATGATAACAGAATTGCGAAAAAGTAGAGGAAGCATAGCAGCCTATCGGGTTAATGGCGTGTCCTCCTGCACCGCAACGCATGCTTGTGTCACGTGCCCTAGAGTTTTCTTCACCTCCTTGACCTTTGCGAGTGCCAAGTGAGTACATTCCTTCTTTGGAGCCATCTTCCTACTTGCAGACTTTTCCTCATTGCGATGCAAAGAAAAAACCGCCTTACTCTCTGTTAGCGCGACTGCTCTATGCTCCGAAATTGCTTTGTGCTCCGAATATGGGCTCTGCGCTCTTACAGTGAGAATAACAAGATTACTAGGATTTAATCCCTATTTATGGTCATAATGGTAAAAAAGGGGAACTTGTTGCTCTCTCTCTCTGTTTAATGCAGAGTGCACCGTACAACGTAGCATGCTCACCATGACATTGTAGCACTGTTGGCACTAAAACCTTGACATGCTTCAAGCTAACTACTTGATTTACCAAAAAATGAAAAATATATATATATATATAGTTTTTGTTAACAGTCTAAAAAGACCTTAAACTAGCAACCCTAGTGCAGTTGTAACCTTCATGGTCCAAAAAGACCTTAAATTAGCATTTTTAGCGTAGCAGCGACTTTAATGGTCTGAAAAGACCTTAAAATAGAAGTTTCGATCTATTATACATTCACAGTCCACAATGACACTAAACTAGTAGTTTCACATTTTTGCATTGGCAGTTTTGCATTTTTCAGTAGTTTCGTGTTCTCATATCGACAGTTTTACATTTTGCCTTTTAGCAGCTTTGCATCTCCATGCCATAGTGGGCCGCCATGACTTCAAACTGGAAAAATTTTAATCTTCACATCATACTTCGTGAGTTACATCTCATCATTTCTTTGCAAGTTTTCATTATACACGATTACTACCAACAACTGCCTCTTAACTAGGCTTTGATCTCATCTTGATAGGTTGAGGAAAAGATGGAAATCCATCATGATCTCACCATGCCCTTAGCTTTGGTAGGTCCACATGGCAAGCTCGTAAGACAATTAAACCTAGACCTAATCGACTGGGGGTCGACCACAGCTAGCACTATAGCATCTTTAGAAACATCCCCAGACTGGCCCGAGCATCTGGTCCAAACTCTAGATTTAGAGGTCGGTGATGTAACTGAAGACCCTCTTATTGAGATGCTTGTGATCACATCCAAGGGGAAAGTAAAAATGTTAAAACTTAGCTCCCTCCTAGATGTGTAGACTCATGAAAATGTAGCCAGGATTCTGCAAGACAACATCAAAGTCTTCACATGATCATACAGTGACATGCTAGGTTTAGATCCAAGGCTGATAGAGCACAACATTATCATAGACCCGCGCATATAAAAAAAAAAGCTCATAAGGTTAAACCAGAAATTTCACTAGCTGTAAGGGATGAAATCCCCAAGCTATACCAAGCTAGTTTCATTCACGCAGTTGATTATTCGGAATGGGTGTCCAACATCATTGTGGTTTCTAAGAAAATGGGAGGAATACGAATCTATATAGACTTCCGGGATCTGAACAAAGCAACAATCAAAGATGATTTTCCACTTCTAAGTATTGATCAATTCATCGACACTACGGTTGGCCATGCCTTGCTATCCTTCATGGATGGCTTCTCCAGCTACAACCAAATTCACATCAACCTGGAGCATTAGCTAGCAACAACCTTCATGACCCCATGGGGGACCTTTTGTTACACCATGATGCCTTTTGGGCTCAAGAATGCTGGGGCAACCTACCAATGAGCCATGACTTACATCTTCAGCAACTACATTTTAGAAACATTAAATGACTACGTGGATGATATAGTAGTCAAGTCCAAGGAGGCAGCTGATCACCCACGCGATCTAGGTGTAGTCCTTAAGTGTTGTCAAATGCATGATCTGCGCCTTAATCCTAAGAAGTGTGTCTTTGGGGTGAGAATCAGACGCATGTTAGGGTTAGTGGTATCGAAGGCCAGAATATTGGTGGGCCCTAATAAAGTCAAGGCCATCATCAACCTGGCACCCCCTACAAACCTTCAAGAGTTGCATGGGTTCCAAGGTAGGGTACAGTTCATCCAAAGGTTCATAGCAAAGTTGATTGACAAGTTACACCCCATGAAACATCTTCTAAAGAAAGGGGTTAACTTTGAATGGACAACCCAATGTGAATGAGCCTTCGATGACTTGAAGGAAGAGCATTTGCACCTCCCAACTGTGCATCCTCCACAGAGGGATAAGCCTTTCTTAATCTACCTTGCCACCTCCAACACATCTATCGTAGCATTGCTATGTTAGAAACAGGACGATGGATCTGAGATACCAGTGTATTATCTGAATCATGCATTAATAGCACATGAGGTGAAATACAATGAAGTGGAGAGGAATTGCCTTGCCTTAGTGTTTGCGTTAAAGAAGTGGAGACATTACCTATTTCGTAGTACAATTAACATCATTTGCAAAAGCAACATACTCTAGGCTATCACTAGCAACATGTATGAAAGTAGCCGGATAGCCCGATGGAAAGAAATAACCATGGAGTTTGACCTACACTATGTGAGCTAGTTGTCAACAAAGGGTCAAGCTATAGTGACATAGCTTACAGCCTCACCCATCAATGACTAGGCAACCATAGATCCCAAGTTCCTAGACGAGCACGTTGGCATCATCAATGTTGTCCCATTACATCTCGAAGCTACCTTACACTTTGATGGCTCCTCGATCGAGTGGGAAGGTAGTGCAGCTGCCATCATTACATTCCCCTCTAGGGAAATGCATCCTTTCACTTATGGCTTTGTGTTCCTTTGCACAAACAATGTGGCAGAGTATGAGGGGCTACTTAGAGGCCTCTAAGCTGCCCAAACATTACGCATACAACACCGAGGTCTATGCTTGCAAAGCTACGCACTTGCAACCCTACTGCGACCCAGCAAAAAGCTTGCTCAAATAGTTTGCAACCACGGACGTGCAACACATGCCATGCAATGAAAACACCATCGCAGATGCCTTAGCCACCTTAGCACAAATATCCCACCATACTTGTTTGTAAGTCTGCCAACTTCAATCTTCGAATGTATCGAGACTATCACTTAGGTGGGACACATGGCCTCTATTAGTGCCACGGATACCTAGGAGTTGTATGCCAACATTAAAGCATACCTACAACACAGTGAACCCCCAAGTAGACTGACATCTGCCCAGAGAGATGTGATTTGTAAGCATGCTTGAAAATATACGCTCATGGGAAATGATGCCCTGTGTAGATGTTCCTATGATAGGATATTGTTGGCATGCGTGGGTGGGGAGCAGGCATAGAAGGTAGTTAATGAAGTGCATGAGGGGTTGTGTGGTGGACACATAGCACCCAGGGGTATGGCTGTGAAAATCAAACGCCTAGGGTACTACTGGCCCCATATAGAGCATGACTGCCTATCAAAAGTCAAGATGTGTGACATGTGCCAGAGATACAAAAATCTCATACACGTTTCACCTACTGAGCTACACCCAACGCAGATCACATGGCCTTTTCAATGATGGGGACTAGACCTCATAGGACCTATCACGCCTAAGTCCTCTGCAGGGCATAGCTTCATTATCACCACCACTGAGTATTTTACTAAGTGGGTGGAAGTTATTCACTTGAGGAAGACAATGTCTCAGTAGATCTGCCACTTCATCCTGGATAACATCGTGACAAGGTTTGGGCTTCCGATGACTATTGTAACCGACAATGGACCATAATACAGTAGTACGGAAATCTGAACCTTTTGCAGCAATATGGGCATCAAGCAATATGGGTAGGCAAAGGCTATAAATAAGACCATCATCAACTTACTAAAGAGGATGCTTAGCAGCAGTAAGAGGTGGTGGCACGAGCAAATCATCTATGTTCTGTGGGCCTACAGGACGACATGTAGGACCACGATGAGTAAAACTCCTTACAGTCTTGTTTATGGATCTAAAGCTATGTTGCCTCTTGATTTGTAGGTACCATCACTCTGGATGATCCTATCTGATGTCATGAGTGAAGCCCAGAACAATGAATTGCAGATCATTGATGTCGACTTAATAGAGGAGGAGTGTGCACAAACCCTAAGTCGCATAGAGCACTACCAGAGCAAATAATAGCAAAAGCACCTTGCGAACCCGCATCAACAGCTAGTNTAGAGCAAATAATAGCAAAAGCACCTTGCGAACCCGCATCAACAGCTAGTACAGAAGGGAGACCTCATCCTCAAGGCTATCCGTGAACATGTGAGAAAATTTTCAACCAACTAGGAAGGCCCATACATGGTCACTAAAGCCTTTGGGAATGGTGCTTTCAAGCTAGTGGACATGGACGACAATGAGTCTGCCAATCCGGTGAATCACTCGTACCTCAAGCTGTACTACATCTGAAGCATGAACGCAACAAGCAGTGTTCGCTACGATGTTAAACTAGTGGCAACAAGTAGCGTCTGCTATGACGTTAAACTGGCGACGACTATCCACTACGATGTAAAACTGGCACAACTAGTCTGCTATGATTATAAACGGGCACGACACGTCTACTATGATGTTAAACTGGCATGTATAGTCTATTGGGACCTTAAACTAGCACGAAGGTCCACTAGGACCCTAACCCAGCACACGGTCTACCAGGACCTTAAACTGGGTTCGCGTCACGTCCCTAGAGTGCATCTGCACCAAGTACACATCAAACGAGCATGCGTAGTGCCGACGTGGGGGTGGGACATTGCAGCTCCAGAACGCAGTTCATGATGCAATGGGAACACGATCTGGAACATATGTGACACCGTCACCCTTGGCATCTTGTTGACCCTCTGAAGATGTTGTATGACATTGCACTGGCCCTTCGGACCTACCATCACCATGGTCCACTGCCCTAATGGTAGTTCCTTGGTCAGTGCCTGCTGCTGGAGTTTCAGTAGTATTGTGGCCTAGCCAAAATATTATTACCCTCCAGCTCCCTTCTGACTCCTAGGCTCGCATGACGTTTAGCTATGTGATAGCTAATCCCATAGTTGAACTGAGATTGCATGCCTTTGGCAGGGATTTTAGAGCATTCACACTCACAGCGACTCCCCACTCCTTTGAGGCTAGTTCCTCCATGGTAATACTGATAAGGCCATCGACGGCCTTCCTACCTTGGACATCGCACACTAGCAATGATTTCCAAGAGCTTCAACAACATTTGTAGCAAGCAAGACCTTTGCCCTCATCAGTTGAAGGTATGCCTTGCCATAGTTGCAAATGCTACGACGTCGCTAAGTGAGTGTCTCGACTTGCATAGCTACTCCAGAGTGCAAATTCCATGATGTGCGTAACATAGCTCGCCACATGGGAAGCATCTATAGGCAGGTCAAAACCATACACAGATGTAACAAAACTCATCCTGGGAAAGAAACACCTCTCCTATGAGAGGTCGAAGGTCAGCGAGAGTAAAGATGAAAATGCGAACAACTCCCTCACGAGCTCTTCGATGAGGGACTTTGCTTAGCCTCATCTTTGTTCTTTTCTTGAACCTCCTTCCTTCCTACTTCGTCCTTTTGCCCTGCAAAAAACAATGCAACACTCTTAAGCACAGCTAAGCGACGTGTTGACAATCATCGAGTAGCAATGTTAGCATCGTGTCTTCTGTGATGTTTCGTATCCTTTATCAATGTCTCTCAAGCCGATCCTGTAGATGTTGACAAAGAGGGGCCAATGAAACACCCCAAAATTTGAAGGCATGCTTGCTTCACCAGGTCTTGCAATATGCATAACATTATGGGAGTTCGTCAGGAGATGGATGCTCTGATGATCAGACTGTTTAGATCGGCAAGTTTTCTACCCCAGGTGTCAACAGGCTAAATGGATTCTCTAGCCTGCCCACCTGAGCAGTTCATCTAGCCGACCATGCACTTAGGAGCCGTGTGTGAAATTGTTGACGATGCTTAGAAGGCGCAAAATGCTTCAGCAAGTTTTCTAAGTCAAGGAGGTTTGCTATGCTATGCTACGCTATGTAGTGTAGCAGACTTCAGAAGACATTTGCAGAAGTGAAGTGCTACACTATGCTATGCTACATAGCATAGCACATTGTAGCAAAAGCTAGATGATCAGTCCCCTCGCCTAACTTCAAGTCCTTCAGCAATGTCTTCTTCTATCAGAAAGCGGAAAACTTGGTAAAATTAGATCATGTTTGCTGCTACGTTACGCTAAGCTACATGGTGTAGCGAGGCGTAGCAATTCTACGAAAGTGACAGAAGGCAACACAAAGGGCGGGATCAACTAGTTCACAAGTTTCGTAGTGCAAAAGGCAAAGTTTGCAAATTGGTGACGTTTCTTGTGACTAAGGCCAGCTGCTACGCTATGGTATGCTACATAGCGTAGCATAGCATAGCAAATATGCAATAAATGGTCACAGCATTGCAAAGGCTTCCAACACATGCAATAGGACACGACGCAAATTCTTACTTCAAACTGATGGTTACGCTATGCTACGCTGCATAGCGTAGCACAATGTAACAAGATGCTACGCTACACCAAACATGCTACGCTACAAAGTATAGCAAAGTGGCAAGCGGTTACGTGACATCAATGCACCTCACCTAATTGCACCGTTGCTCTGATAGTGCAAATACAACGTGGTAAGCTTGTAATTACAGCATGGTAGACTCGCCCAAAGGTCATGCAGGCATGTGTAGCATAGACATGTCAATGTAAGCCAAGGGCACGTAGCATCCAAAATGCATCTTTTGCGCACCCTTGGTCCTATAAATACCCCAATGAGCAATGCTTGAAGGCTAGCCCCCATTTTTTGGCAATTTGGTCGGCTAACAAGCGAAAAAAAAAGTTAGCACTGTAACCTTGAGAATTGTAAACTTTGTGTTTGACATTGAAAATAGTTAGCACCCTTAGTTGGCATTTTGTTCTGCTTTTTTCTACCACCTTGGTAGCACTTTGCATTGTTAACGCCTAAGTCCGCATTCAAGTGCACAACCGTCTCGCTCTACATGTCTTGGTTACTCTTGAGATCTCTACACTTCTCAGCGCTGTGCAACCAATTGTATCCACCTTGAAAGAACGAAGTCATATCTTCGAAGTGGTGCACTTTTCTAATTGCATTTTACTTTGTGTCCTACTTATTATTGCATTTTACACTTTTTTCTGTCCCTTTTACATTTAAGCATTACTTTGCGCTATTAGTCTCATTTTCAAATTATATAGTTGCAAAAGGTTATATTAACATCAACTAAGTCCCTGTCTGATTGACTAGACCGTTTAGGGTACCCCATTTCCATCTTATCTAGCACGACCCTCTCGTGGAAATAGGGTTAAGACTGTTAACGACCGACGACCTCTCGGAATTTTTGAGCCGCTGATGTTTTCGGTCACTACAATTTCTTGGCGCTAGAAGGAGGGCCTTTTGGTGCCCTTTCCATGTGTCACGGTAGTCTTGTAAGCCTTCTGCACCCTGATATGCATTAGCATAAACTTGACACCCATTTGTGGTTGTTTATGCATTATGCGGTGTAGATCGGTCACCTTGACGGTCCCTCGGGAACCATATAGGACATAAAGACTCTAGTCACCAGCTGACTTGCCTATCTTACGATATTCTTGCATGCATTCTGTACCCTATCGTGCACTAGCATAAACATGATACCCTTTTGCGGTTGTTTACGCATCGTGTGGTACAGATCGGTCGCTTTGACGGTTCCTTGGGAGCCCGGCAAGACATAAAGCCTTTTTGATTGCTTTCCAATTCCTTTGTTTTTCTCGTCCACAAAACTGTTTAGCTTTTTGATTTCTGTGCTTTTCACGTTTGCAAAAATTTCTAGCTTAGTAACAATGACTTCCACAACTACTGCTGCTAATACCTTCAACATCGAAGTTCCCATCATGGTTCAAGGCATCACAGGTGTCAAACAACTGCTCAACCCGATGTTGGAAACACGTCAATCCCTCAAGATTCAAAACTGGGGACCTGAGGGCTTGGCTCAGCAACATGAGTGCTATAACTTCCTCTGTGCAAAGGTTTAGGCAAACTTGCCATTGGATGTACATGAATTCAAAGGCGAGCGTAGTGACAGGAAGGAGTTTGTTCCCATTCCCGGCGCTTCCATACCTTTGACACAGATAAATCAAAGGCTTCTAGACTAGCTAATCTAGTTGGCTAGGCTTAGGGAGCAACAAGACACAGCTTCTAACCAGGTAGAGTTAGCTAATTCCTTTGATGATTTTAATGCTAATTTATTAGTTAAACCTTTGTGGGAGCTAGAAAAAGTTGAAAAAGTTTCTATCAAATACCTAAGGTTTGTGGCTGGCACAATGTAAAGCTTATCTTCAATAGCTACAGGACTAAAGAATGAGGTAAATCAGATAAACAATTTGAATGTTATGGGCTTTGAAAGATTCTAGGCTTTGAAAAATGCAAAAGCCCCCCATCCCCACTCTACCCATTTGTGAGAAAATGTGAAAAAATCACTAAGTGTGGTAGTGTATATATAGAGGTTTTATACTATGTCGACAAGATCCTATGAATGTGGTTGGCTCTATAGAAGGGATCCCATTGATGGGGGCCTATGATTAAAATTTTTCACTTATAAAAATAAGGAAAATAGAGAAATTTAAATCATGAAATTGGAATCCTTGGAGACCTAGAAATGCTATGAAGATGATAAAATGCTTAAAGAGAGATAGATTATTCACAAAAATGAGTTTTGATTAGGACAATGAATTGAAGAAGTGCATAGTTGGATGTAACCAATGGGGTGTACAAAGGATTTGATCATAAAAATGCCTAAGGATAAGGAATTTAAATAGTCTAACCAAGAGGTATGCAAGTGGATCCTTTCCATAGTAGGCTCATGCCCGTAATGCCCTTGCATGCCTTCAAACCAAGGAGCCTATGGATCCCATGGGTGATTAATGGTTGTGGAAAGTTAATGAAGAAATCCTGTAAGAATCTATTTAAGAATTTCAACACATCAAAATAAGACATCGAATGAAACCATGAAAAATTGATAATGAGGTAAATTATGGGAGTAGTAGTGGATGAAAGAGAAGGTAGAGTGGAGTCCTTGATTATGGTCATATGAAGTCCCTTGTGGATTTTATGATTAAAATGATTTGAAAAACGTCCATCCTTAGTTTAGAACAAAACCAACCATTCTAATGACTTTGCATCAATACCCTAAGACTAATCCATCCCCTCAAGACATAAGAATGTTCCCACAGATTAATCACCATTCCTTAAAGAGAAGAAAAGAGAAGCATGAAGTGAGAAAGAGCCTTAGTTAGAGGGGACCTTCAAGCATGTGTAACATGTCTTTCTAGTCACATAACCAGTGCTTGTAGTCCATTATTTCATCTAAGGGGTGTGCTTTGAATTCTCATCATTTTTTCAAGTTTTTATATTCTTATTCTTTTTGGATGGGAATCACACCATGTAAAGACTTTAACTTCTTGTTATTGGTCAACATCAGAATAGTGAAAAATCCATGAAAATAATCTTGAACTCAAGAGGGTAGGCAAGTATAGAGAGCATAAAATCCCCTTGAAGTCACATCCTTATCTATCCATTTAATCTTTCCCATGTTTGGAAACTACTAAGGTCATAAGTTCATTAAGGTTTTTATTTATGAAAGGGACCTCATATTTCAAAAATAAGGAATGTCATAAATTTTGTGGATTGGTGGATGATGTGGACTCATTGCCTATTTCATAAAAAAGAAACCATTGCTTAGTTATTAATACCAAAATTCTAAGATAGAATCTAGACATTAGCAATCAAATAACATTAAGTACAAACCACCATTAGTAATAGCTACAACATCATTGTGTCCTATGGGTAATAAAGGAAAAGAAACCAAAACATTAGAAAAACATAGGAAAAACACAAACAAAAATAAAATAAATTAAAATATAAAATAAATCATAAAATATTCAAGAAAGATAAAATGTACTAAAGATGATGTAAAACAAAAAGTGTAAAAACTAAGGAGACACTTTGATTGATTTAGCATGGATGTCCATCTTTCCCACGATTGAGTTTGAATGAGGAGATTTGAAATATTGAACATGCCTGTTCATTTGAGGAGGTTTTGTGGTCACCAACTCTCTTAGGCTCATTAAAAGGTTTAATTTGTTGCATGTTGATCAACAGCTTCTTATTTTGGCTTTGAGGTTTGTATATCAACATGATGCCAGATGGAAAGGTTTCATAGATGATGTAAGACCCTTTCCACAATGTTTGAAACCTATTTCTTTCTGGTACATGAGTGGGGTTCTAGTAAAGGACCTTATCTCCTGTTTGAAATTTTAACTTCCTTATTTTGAGGTCATGGTGTTGCTTGTTGAATGCCTTGTGTAAGTTATTAGATGACAAGGCTACTAATCAAGTCTTGTCTAGCGTGTTAATATTTATTAGTATTTATTTTTGTAGTAGACTTAGGTTAAGGTTAAGGTCACAAGATGTTGAAAGTATTGAAAGCTTAGACTGAATAGGAAGAATTGGTAGTTTTTCATATATCAGCTCATAGAGAGAATAGCCTATAGAGAGTTTTCATGTAGAGTGATAGGCCCAAAGGGAATCATTGAGTTTCATGCTCCAGTCTCTTCTATATTTGTTAATTATTCTTATTAAGATATTAGTGATCTCCCTATTTGTAACCTTTGCTTGACCATTGGCTGGGGGGTGTGATGAACCACCATTTTGTGTTGGCCCCAATGTTAGGTACATGATGTCAAAGCTATAATGTCAGGGTCTTGATATGATGTTGCGTAAGCAACGTCAGAGCATCTAGTCTAGGTCTATAAATATCATGCTTGGGCTCCCATTTTGGGGAAGTTTTTAGTCATTCTTAGTTAGAGTAGCGAAGCTCTTGTAGTATATTTTCCTCAAAGATAAAATATTTTCTAAGTGCCCATAGAAGGAGTCTAAAGTGTGTATAGTTCTTTTTTCAAGCATTGATGTACCTACGCGTAGTAGTGTGATGGGAATAAAATGAACTCTTTTGACAATCATTGTAAAATTGAGAATAGCTTAATATTTTTCTTAATGCATTTTACTTTCTTGCTCTTTACTTTAATGTATTTTAATTAGAAATTTATTTCCAATAGTTAATGAATGTAAGAATGACCACTTCAAGCATTCATATAGTACTTGGTAACCTAGCAATGTTTAACATTTGGTAGTTCAATAGTGCTATATGTGTTCAGGATGTATCCAGGAAAGTGGAGTGGTTATTTATGTTAGGCTAGCTAGGCAATAAACATTAGTTTTGAATCTACTCTATCCTTATTCTTGTTGTAGGCAATTACATCCATAAAATATAAAATGACAAAAATTCATATACCTCAATTACACTTAAACCATATCCTTGAGCCTCACAAGTGTAGTTGGAAAGACAATGAACATTCTCAATGTCATTTCACTTTCTAGAGAAACTAGTGTACAAGATAGTTATGGGTCCACAAAATTTGACTAGATTGCATGTAACACATTAGTGATTTGTATGGTTGGGCATAGGGGTACCTCGCCACTCATCATTAGCACCATTAAAAATGACCTTTTTTATGTTTAGTGCACTATCTAGGACCTAGTAAAAGTATTTAAATTTTTGGGATGAACCTTAGAGTCATATCTTACTTCACAATTACTATAACAAATTCTTAGTGAACACTATGATTTTTATGTTGCTAACTGAAAATGTCTTCTTTTCATAGAAGTGCTTATTTGCCTAAGGCTGATAATGTTCATTTGATAAAGCCTCAATAATACTGAATCATATATACTCACCTCGATGAGTATGTGCCAAACTTCACCTTCATCCTACACTACGATGAACAGCTACGGTGGCATGACATGGAAGGCAACATCATGTTGTTCTTGCAATGCTCTATCGAATGCTTCCATGATGTAGTCTTCAAGACCACCATGGAGAGTATAATGTGGAAGATGTCGATGCCAAGGATTATCATCCCATCAAAGCACAATGCTTGCAGGATCGACAACTAGAACAACACTATGAGTTTTCAAAGGGAAAAGGGCTTAATGATCCTCTATTCCTATTGTACCAACAAGCTAGTGGAGAACCCTTCTCTAGGGGTTCTCCATACAATGACACTCCTCTCTTTGACTTCAACAATGGAGGTCAAAACCAAAAGCTACACTCCACAGTTCACAATCCTGATTTTGGTAACAAGGGATCCAATGACAAAGAAGGATCTGGAGGGGCAAGTTAGGACAAGAATGTAGAAAATAAGCAAGATCATAATCATGGTCATGATTACTAAAGAGGAAATAGTAGGCACCATGATGCTGCTAGTTCTCCTTCCTCTTCCCCTTCGTCTTCTCCTTCTTCTTCTTCTCCTAGCTTAAACTAGGATTGTAGAAGGCGAGATTGTGATGGAGGTGATTGAAATGAACAAAATGATCAATGGGAACAAAATAACCAAAGGGATCATCAGGATAGACAAGATTAAGGGTGTAGATGTTCAAGAGAGGGGTAGTAGAGGGCATCATAGGCATCATGATTAAGGCCTTGATGAGGCTCTATTTGCTACTCGAAGTATGCTACTCGAAGATAGTTGGATTAAATGATTAGACATGAACAATATTGATTGATTTGAAGGAGGATATAACTTTGATCCATAGAATCATCTTCAAGATTTCCAAGATGCATGTGCCTTGCAAAACGTAGAAAACATGAGTGGTAGAAACTAAAGTTGTTCCCCAAGACACTTATCAAAGAAGCATAAAATTGGTACCAATCCTTAGAATTGGAATCTATTAGACAATGGAATACCATGCTTGAGTTATTTAATGATAAGTATCAAATGTACTATAGGGTGTCCAACTTAAGGCAACAAATTAAAGGGTGGAAACAAGGAATACAATAACCCTTGGATGCCACCATTAGCCGATACTATGCCTTGATGCATAAATGCCATGGCCATGGTTATTCTCAATTGGCTCAACTTCATCACATTGTAGATAAGATTTGTAATGAAATGAGGAAAACCCTTAGTGTTTATGCCCAAGGGTGATTATTATAACTAACTATCCATCAGGTACAAAGGTTAATAGAGTAGGTTACCAAAGAGGAGGATGAACTAAGAAAAAGAGAAACTGTAGAGAAGTACATCCATGATCCTTCCATCCACAAGAGGAAGGTTTAATTCTGCGACAGTGAGGAAAAATCCATATTTGATAAGGAGATGGATAAGAAAGCCTTACCACTTCAACAATTCCACTCTAAACTTATGGCCAAGGTTGATCAATTAAGGGACTCCATGAATAGTAGATTTCAAGCTGTCCTCAAAATCACTAAAGAGTCAAGAGAATAAGGTAGTGACCATGAGTGCAGGAGGTGTAAGGAAGCTGAACATGCATATTGCAAAGGTAAGGAAAAATTTATTGTAATAGAAGAGGTTGCAGATTGTGAATCAAATGATGATCATGGATGTGATGTCTACTAGTATGAACATCATAAGGGATGTTGCCTTGTTGTGTCACATCTTCAAGAGTTTGGGGTGTATGCCTTATGTCCACAAATTATACAAAGGAAAACATCCATAGGGTTGCCTTATTCTCAAGGTAATCTTAGGCAATTTAACCAAAAAAAAAACTATATTATTCAAATGGAGCTCCACCACAATTGTACAAATAGTACCAACAATGGCAAAAATCATAATCATGGGCATTTTCACTAACAAGGCAACAATACCCTTAGTGGCAGCCTGATCCATATGATTATCATGTTCAGCAACCCATGTCTCCACATGACTCTTCTAGTCATGTTTCTAATATTCAGCCTTACTACCACCCTTTTGATTACTATTAAACTCCTTCTTCACATGAAAGAAGGGATGCAACCTCCTATCCTTATCCTTCTCTTGTCCCTACACACACTCCTCCTCTAGTTGCATCGCTACCACCTGCTCCTTCTCTGCAAGGTGAACTACCAATTCAACTACAACAACGCAATGCTATGAGGGCTATTAATTTGTAACCCAATAATCAATTAGAGGGGTGAAATGCCTAATCAAAGACAAGATCTTTCTTTCAACCTCATAGCCCACCTAGGCCTTTACCTACACTCATGGTTGACAATCTTGCTCTTGCCTCTTTTCTCATATCAAATTCCTTTAGGCCTCCTTCAAATCAAACTCTACCAAGGATCCATACTGTAATGGTTACTCATACTATTTCTGATATGATCTGTGCAGAAAACCTTCCCAAGAAATTAGCTAATCCTAGAAGTCCTTTGATTTATTTGTAGATTACTAGGAATGAACCATGCAAGGCTCTTCTTGAATCAAGTTCTAATGTTAATTTGATTTCTCATGAGATGTACACTACTTAGAACCTACCCCCTCTCAAGAAGAGCAACATCAAATTGGAATTGGCATACTAGACCATCATTGTTCCATTGGGACTGGTAGAATACATTGTAACCACTATCTATGGGTGGCCTTATTCTATTGACTTCCTACTGATCAAAGTGGAGAATTATAAAGGGGACTTCCTAATCATAATGGAAAGGGCATGGCTGTGCTTTGTTGATGCAAGAATGGACATCAAAGATATTTTCTTAGAGATATCTAAAGAAAATGCATTTGAAAAGATCAAGAAGAAGAGAGTTCCATGCATCATGTATAGTGATAGCGAGTGCAATTATGTGCAGAAACTTTGGACCATCAAGTAAGAATCTATCTCTACATGCAAGTAGTATGTGCTAGAAGTAGAAATTCAAAGGCGTATGTACACAGTAGCCACAAAATAAGAGGATACCCAGTGGTTGACCGCTGATTCAGAAAGTAGCATACTTTGCATAGAATAAGTTGAGAGCTTGACATGTGAATATGTCATGAGCATGGATGAACTCAAGCAAGTTCATCACCAACTCTCTAAAGATACAAATGATGATACTAACTAGGAAGAGTTGGAAATTCCTAAGAAATTTAAGAAAGAGCCCCTTGAATTAAAAATGTTACTAGTTGGAATGGAATATGTGTTTTTTAAAAATAAGAAGTCAGTTATAATCAATGCAAAACTTACTCCAGAACAAAAAAAATGTTGTTGAAAGTAGAAAGATAATTAGCAACTTTTTCTTGGTCATATCCTAAACTCATAGGGATTGATCCTAGGATATGCTAGCATTGCATCTACACCAACTTGGCCACAAACCCAAAACAATAGCCACATAGGCAGTTGAACCCCAAATTGAAGCAAATCATCAAGGAGGAAATTGAGTAACTTTGCAGATAGTAAGTGGGTTAGTCCACTCGTAATTGTGCCAAAGAAAGATGGGAAGTGGTAGGTATGCATCAATTTCAAGTTGTTGAATATAGCAACATTCAAGGATCACTTTTTGTTGCCATTTGTTGACCAAGTGCTCAACACCATATCAGGGCATTGTTATTACAGCTTGCTAGATGGTTATAGCGGCTATAACCAAAATCAAATTGCACTAGAGAACCAAGAAAAGACAAAGTTCATAAGTCCTTAGGGGACTTTTGCATATCATAAGATGTGGTTTGGTCTATGCAATGCTCCTATCACATTTCAATTCCTAGTCTTGAGCATCTTTCAATAGTAGATCAGTAGTGGTGTAGAAGTCTTCATGGATGACTTCTCCACCTATGAAGCTACATTTGAGCAAGCCCTGGACCACCTTGAGAAAGTGTTGAAATGATGTGTCAAAACTAACTTGTAGCTCAATTGACATAATAGTCATCTCATGGTCTAGGAGGGCATTGTACTAGGGCACAAAATCTCATAAGTAGGAATTGAGGTGGACCCTAAAAAATAAGGGTCATCCAAGGAATAACCCACTAGCCAGAAATAGTTAAAGATGTTCAATCATTTCTTGGACATATTGGCTACTACTAGCAATTCATAGAGAATTTCTCTAAGATCGCAAAATTGTTATTCAAGCTAACAAAGAAAGATGTTCCTTTTGTCTAGACCCTAGAATGTGAAAAAGAATTCTAGCAACTAAAAGAAAGGCTTGTGGAAACTCCAATTTTACAAGCACTTGATTGGTCCATACTATTTCATATCATGATAGATGCATTGAATTATGCCTTAGGAGTTGTGTTGACATAGTTAGATGACAAGAAACATCCATACTACATCCAGTATGCTGGCCAAAGCATTGTGGGTGCACAATTGAACTACACCACTATAGAGAAAGAATTGATGGTGGTGGTGTTTGCTCTAGAGAAGTTCAGGAATTATGTGCTTGGATACAAGGTTTTTTTGCACATTGATCATAGTGCCATATGCTTCCTAAGGAACAAGCCAATGATGAGCCTAAGTTTCATATAGTGGCAGATGATTTGATAGGAATTTGATCTTACAATGGTAGATCAAAAGGGCATTAAGTATGTGGTCACTGATCACTTGTCTCAATTATGATGGGATGATAAAGAGGACGAAAGCCCATTATTTGATACGTTTCTTGATGAACTCCTCTTTGCTAGGGCTATCATTGAATAAATGCCCACTGAGCCAAAATGCTATGATAACATTCTCATCTATCTTCGCACTCAAGAGATGCCACAAGGGTTGGATCATTGGAAGAAATAGTAGTTTCTTCACTAGGTAAAGCACTTCATGGAGATTAATTGACACCTCTATAAAGTGTGCGCTGATGGCCTGGTTTGTTGGTATATCCCTGATGCTAATCAACTATGTGTTCTCCAAGATGCTCATGAAGGTCATTGTGGAGGACACTATGTTGGGAGATGCACAATCATTAAAATCCTAATGGTAGGGTACTACTGGCCAACACTCTTTAGGGGTTCTCACCATTTCATCCCCTCTTGTGAATAATGCCAACAAGATGGTGGAATGACTACTTGAATGGAGGAACCTCAATAATGGATTCAACCATTAGAACCATTTGACATTTGGGGCATTGATTTCATAGGTCACATCATGCCCATGTCAAATGAAAAGGTGTACATCATAGTTACTGTTGACTATTATATGAAATGGGTAGAAGTAACAACCATTAAAATACCACCAAATTTGGGCAATAGCATCTCAATGACAAATTTGTCTAAGTTTCAACATGAGATAAATTTTTTCTAAGTGTTTAGCCCATGCTTCCACTACTAGGGCTACACTGTAGAGCATAGCTAGCATAGCATACAACATAGAAATAGATTTGCAAAATTTTCTAAGTGTTGACAGTAGTTGCAAAATTTTTCTAAGTGTTGTGCTATGCTCCCATTTCCTCTACTATGCTGTAGTGTATAGCTAGCATAGCACACACTTTAGTGGCTAGTTTCACTAAGGTGTCAAGCTAGAAGCTATCAAGCTAGAAGCTATCAAGCTAGCTTAGCATGGAAGAGGCATTTGGTAGATTTTCTAACTCTTGAGGTTGTCCCCTCTTACTACGCCCCTAAGTGTAGTTGGAATAGCAAGAATAAGGACTACAATGTTTACTAGATTTTTTAAGTGTTCATGTTTTGCCCTATCCCATCCTACTATGCTCATGAGCATAACAAAGGTAGCACTGTTGGACTTTAGTTTTTTGCAAAATTTGCCTAACTATTGGGCTATGCTCCAGAGCATAGCAACATAGGATTATCTCAAAAAGCTTCCAAAGCCTGGCATAGGCCTTCATTCTAGCTCTAGCAATCCTTCAACAAGTAAGATAAGCAATTTGCCTTTCTTCACACCCCCATATGTCCCAAAATTATACCTACGATTGATGCCACTCAAAAGAGGGGAGCGCGTAGTCCTCGAGCATAGCCTCCAAATTACACTATTTTGCATTCTTTACAAGTACATTGCAGTCTTTGCCCATTTAGTCTTTATAGTGTAGTCACAGTCTGATAGTATCTTTGGATCCATTAAAGCACACTAGAGTGTAGCACCAGTTGCTCTAGTGGGAGCATAGTAGAGGTCAACATAGCCCCACCTACCCCTTTTCCACATGGTGCTTGGTCTGTACTTCATGGAAATCCTAACCTTATAAATACCCCTACATTTCAGAGTTTAGGGGTTGGCAATTCATTTTAGTGGTAGCCATTTTGAAGCATTTGGTTGGTAAATTCAAGTAGTAGTTGGTATTTTTAGAGAAACGCTTGGCACCCAAGGCACCTTGAGAACCCTACACACTGGAGCATATCAGCAACTTAGCAACACCTTTGCATTCCATTTAGCACTCCAACACATCGCAACATGTAGGAAATCATGGTAGCCAACCTAGTAGTCACAGACCTTGTAGTAGATCTCAATCTTCACCTTGGGATACCTTAGAGACCATGGCTACATTGCTACTACACTTTTCTATACACCGTGTACCTTTTCACCTCTCTTTTGTAATTGCTATGCTCCCCATTTTGGATGGTGCCATTCTCTCCCTCTCAAAATCCTCTACATTTTCAAGAATTTTTTATGCATTTTTCTTTGGCATTTTAGCATTGTGTTCACATCTGCTTACTACTTTACACATTTTTTTTGCACATTTGCACCATCATTCTTGCATTGGGAAACCCTACTATGCTTAGGCTTAGCTAGTCTTGGCACTTTTAAAAAAATTGTTGGAATGCTTAGCATTATTTTACAATGTTAGCACCTACATTTTGGCTAATCATGCCACCCCTCAGTTATGCCCAATATCCCAGTTGTAGTTGACAAAGTTCCTATTTGATCGAGAAGACCATCCAGGGCACTCCACCTCCATTTTCAAGCAAGGCCTTCATGGAGAGGTGGGGTTGAGGCTGTGCACTAGAAAATCCCTTGGTGTTCCAGCCACCGATGTTCTTGGTCACTACAGGTTTTTGGTGCTAAAAGAAGAGCATTGTCATTTCCTTCTATGTTTAATGGTAGTTCTACGTGCTCTTTGCACCTCTGTTACTAGCTTCGAACTAGTGTAGATGTGACACACCTGTGATTATCTATAAGTTGGTTGGTGTGGATTGGTCCCAGTTATTGGTTCCCCTGGAGCTCCATAGGATGGAAGGCAAAGAGTATTTCTTGTTAATGGACCCTAAACTTTGTGTGCCAGGAAGAGCGTAGCTTACCCTTAGTGTGAGAGCATAGCAAGCTCTAGCATAGCAAGCATGACACTAGAGTCGGACATTTTTCCAATAGCACTCTTAGACTTCGCTATCATTTTAGCATTTCTATACTTAGCCACTTCTTACAATTGTTATACTTAGCCATTTCTTTTCTAGTGTTGCAAATTTTGCATTTTCTCAAATTAGCATGAACCTCGAAGAGCCTTCAACCTTTGCCTCAAGCATGGTTGTTGTTTGACTTATTCAACAGGAATTCACAATTGACATTCCTAGAGCTGGGGCCCCCATCTTCATGGGAAGGTGATCCCTCAGGATCTGTAACAAATCTCCTGAGCACATGATGCTCAACAAAGATAAATACAACTTCATTTGCACAAAACTCTAGGTGAGTATTCCCTTGGACTGCTAAGAGCTAGATGCAATGTAAGGTTATGAGCTCATGCATTAGAACAGGATGGAGTACTTCCCTATGCCTAATGATCTCATCCCCCTCACTAAGACCTTTTGGTGGATGCTCAACCAACTCATCTGACTGAGTGGGTCAAATGGGCATGATGCAACAACTGACTATGAGGATCCCTTATAGGATGGGCAAGATGAATTTGATGCTCACTTAGAAAATGAGAATCCCTTGTACATCTATTTCCTATTTTCTACCTCTAATGTTACTCCCCTACAATCTTAGCCATCTGCCTTCTTTGAGGTAGTAACATCTCCCTTGTGAACACCTAGGGAAACACCTATTTTGGCAAGCCATTAAGCCCGTATGCATTAGGGTGTAGGCCCATCTATCACCTCATCCTTCATGGTCTTAGCATAGTCCATGAAATCCTCTATGCCAGCATCTATGGTGCTGACTTCCTAGCCACACATGAGTTAGACGTCATACATCCCACTTGTCTTGGTGACACTCCCTATGATAACCCAAGCCACAATCACATGGTAGGGCTCTACTTATGTGCCCTAGGAACAACACATGAAATAGTAGCATGTGCAATAGCCTCCACAATAGTACACTCAACAAGCATCCTTTGTGATTGCACAACCCATAGTAGGACCATGGACCATGCCAATATAATAGCAAGCTGGATAACCAACATAGCCCACTGCACCCACACCAAGCATGGATCAAGCATTCTAACTCATGTAGACACTCACTAAAGAGGTAAAATGGCTTAAGGCCACCTTTTCTAATATGGTCCAAGTGATGGACTTCTACCGAGATGACCCTATTAGTCTTGTTGTATCATCATTGACCTTGCCTATTGGGGTCCAAATTCCATAGTTCACCAAATATAATGGTGAAGTGGATCCCAATTCCCATCTAGTGACCTTCCAGTTATAGTGTGTTTTGTTGTAGGCATGACCACATGCAATCGTTCACATGTTTGCCATGTTCCTAACTAGCAAGGCATTAGAGTGGTATCATGCACTCCCTAGGGCCACCATATCTTTATTGGAGGATTTTCTTAGCCAATTTTTCACTCGCTTCAAATACAACTTGAAGCCTAAGGCAACCCTAGATCAACACATGCAGATCAAGCAAGGTCACTTAGAGCTCATTCAAAAGTTCATCCAATGATGGAGCACTGCACTTAATGAAATCTATGAGCCGATTGCAGAAATCCACCTATTGACCATTTTCAAAGGTGTAGTCAATGACTTCATCAAGTTAAATTTGTGTTACCTTGCACTACACTCCTTGAGTCAAGCATTTGCACAAACGAAGAGCATTCAAGATGCGATGAAAGCCAGTAAGGATTCAACCTACAAGAATGCACACATGAAGAAAGACAAAGAGAAGGGCAAGGCAACAACAACAGTTGTAGCAGTGGCCAATGAGGCCAAGCCAAACAATAGTTGTGCCTTATCAACTAAATGATGAGGGAATGCATGGCACTAGGTCCAACTAAGCTCATCCCCTTGTCTACCATTCCTGTGATCACATCAGCCAAAGCTACCACTACAAGCATTCAACAACTGAGCACTGAGGCTCACAAGTAGGCAAAGTAAACGAAGCTCAAATATCCTCCTTGGAAGATCTATTTCTTGAGTCACATGAAGGAGATGAAGGATAACAAGGCAACTAACAATGGTAAGGACTTTCTAGATGCATTGGTATAAGTCAAGTAGGCTCTGAAACAAAAAAATACAACCTTGAGCCTATACAAGTTGGTGATGAACTCCTCTACTTACCACAAAGCACTAGTTCACATGTTGGCCTCTATTCCTATTAAGGAGGACATCCTAATAGATGAACAAGCCATCCATACTATGATTCTTCCTCCTTTAGTTTAAGAATTGAGTTCAATGGCTCTAGCATTTTGTGATGAGGTAATGAAGGTTGATCCTGAAAAGGGTCAAGTCACCATTACATCAATTTTTATAACCATTTGCATAGGGCAATGTAAGATTTACAAAGTGCACGTTGATGAGGGGGTGATGACTAACATCATCCCATTCCCAGTAATTGAAAAGCTCAATCTTACTGATTAAATCCAAATAATGAAAATGATATGCCTCAAGTCCTTTAATGGATCACACATTGTCATGAAGGGAATAGTCACAATAGCCTTCATGTTAGGGGAGAAATTCCCCACTATAGCTACATTCATTGTCATCAAGGAGATGCTTGGGTTTAATCTTATTTTGGAAAGGCCTTGGCTAGCCTAATCATGGAACATATCCTTACCCATTCACCAAGAGATCTACCTTCTGTATGAAGGTGGAGAAGTGATCATACATGGTGAAAATTTGGTCCCTCCAACCATCAACAACATTGACATAGACCAAGGGTTGGAGATAGATTTCCCCGATGACACGTCGCTCATGGAGAACAAGGGTCAACCTTGTCTGACAGACCCATCTGAAGAGGCAAAAAAGGCTGATATCCTTCCCAAGGAAGCTCTATGGGTAGAATACCCTTTAGCATCAACAATGAAGGTATAGTCGAATATCACCTTGTGTTGCTTAGGCCCTATGCACCCCCTAACCAACATCAAGTTAGGAAGCAACTACATGACTAAGGTATCCCCTTAGTTAAGCATGTGCTAGGTGCCTACTTGCCCTTAATTTTTGCATGCCTTGTTAGCCTTTTTCTTGCACAGCTACATTTCACATGGTTTCTTACATTTTACATTATTTGCTTTGTTATGCATCCATTTCTTTTGCTTATGCATTTCCATTTAGTCTTTTTATGCATGAGAAAAACACTAAAATACATAAAAATTATAAAATTCAAAATCACAAAAAAGACTTGGCCCATCATGGCCTAAAACTGGCAACCTTTTCATCGTTACAACCCAAAAAGGCCTTAAACTAGTGTACGACTTGCTACGATCTAAAACTGGCAATATTTGTCTCACACTACATGGTCCTTCATGGCCTAAAACTAGAAACATTTTCATCGTTATGGCTTGAAAAGGCCTTAAACTAGCATATGGCCCACTATGGCCTAAAATTGGCAACATTTTTCTCCCAGTACATGGCCCCCCATGGCTTAAAACTAGCAACCTTTTCATCATTACAACCCAAAAGGCCTTAAACTAGCATATGGCTCGCTATGGTCTAAAATTGGTAGCATTTTTCTCCCAGTACATGGTCCACCATGGCCTAAAACTGGCAACCTTTTCATCATTATGGCTTGAAAAGGCCTTAAACTAGTGTATAGCCTACTATGGCCTAAAATTGACAACATTTTTCTTCCACTACATGGCCCCCCATGGCCTAAAACTGGAAAATTTTCACTGTTATGGCCTAAAAAGGCCTTAAACTAGTGTATGGCCCACTATGGCCTAAAATTTGCAACATTTTTCTTTCACTACATGGCCCGCCATGGCCTAAAACTAGCAACCTTTTCACCATTCTAGCTCAAAAGGCCTTAAACTAGGACACAACCTACCATGGCCTTAAATTAACACATCATGGTCCACCACAGCCAAAACTGGCAACACTTTCCCTTTTATTCATGCCCTGAAATGGCCTTAAACTAGTAATCTCCGTGGTCTGAAATGGTGATAAACTAGCAATGATCTGCCACGGCCTGAAATTGGCATGTGGCCTAGAAGGGGCCTAATCAGATCAACTAGATACATTATCTGCATTAAATATCCAACAAAATAAACCTAAAGTTTCACACACAATCCTCATTGCAGAAAAGTATAAGTTTTATTATATTTCTATCAGTAGGAGTACATAGCATGACCATGTGACAAAAATGGCCAAAGTGCAAAATTTCCCAATATTAGGGATACATTAGGTCTACTCAACCTGTGATGTTTAGTGGGGATCAAGGATCCTCTTCCTCCTCTTCTACTGCTCTATTAGGGCCTACGACATCGCCTAGTACTTGCTCAAAAGCAATACAAAATAACAAATTAATCCGCAAGTGCAAAAAATAAATAAAAAATTAGCATGCAAAACTGACACATAAAAAGCATAAAAAAATAAAAGAAAAACTAACCCAAGAGGGTCTTGCATCAGACTCTAGAGGTAATTTATCAAGACCCTCCTCCAAGTGTTAGAGGATCTCAACCTTTGATAACCATGTCCAGTCCTTATGGTTGAAGTTAACATCTGCAAGGATCTTGTCATTGTCTACAGTGGTCAATGTAGGAGGCTACATAGAAAAGGTGGTCATAGAAGTCTCCCTTGAGGGTAAGGTAATCTCTTACTCTGGGAAGCCACTAACCATTATATGTTGAGTAAATAGCATGAAGGCCCAACTCCCACCAATTCCCTCAATGAACATCTCAAGGAAATGGGCCTTCACAGACTTATCCTTGAGCTATTGCAAATAGGTGTCTCACTCATGCTTATAGTGATGCTTATGGTCCTTTTGTATATGCCCCCACTTGCACACCTTGGCACTGAATCTTTTCCACTCTTGGTTTTTCTAGAAGAGTAGATCCATCTACAACCTCTGCTCGATGATCTCCTGGATAGCCTTGTTCTTGCCTCAGATCATCAACTAGTATCTGGAGTAATTTATCTTTGATTTCTGCTAGGTAGTATCCCTTTATGCCTGAGTTGACAAGAAATCATAACAGGAATGAAGGTCCTCATTCTTTGTGGTTAGGCTTGCCATTTCCTCTTGGAGCTCGTGCATGCATTTCCATAGGTGCTCATTTGAGTGCCTATAGGTCCATAAGGCCTTTGCATTGGAAAGTGTGCACTTTCTCATCATCTCATACACATGACAAGGCACTTGCTCCACCTCAGGGGAATACTTAGGGATGGCATTCACATGAGCTGCTTAGTTTGGATCCCAACAAAGCTTAGAGCTTATTAGCATACAATGAACAAACCAATATTAGTAATAGACTAAGCATGGAATCAGTAAAATAGTTTAAGAAAAATGATATGCATACCAAGTTTGGGATTCACTTGTTGTATGCAGTCCACCATGTCCTGCACGATGCCTTCCATGAAGGAAAATTTATCTAGTGTTTCCACCCATGGCTTCATGTGGTGGGCAGCCACTAGTAGTGGATCATTGGTAGGAAGGTCTAAGATTGTAATACAACAAAATGCATCACTTAGTTATAACTAAGTAGTTAAAGGCTTAAGAGTAAAGGGCAAGGATAAATGGTAACACAAAGTGCTTACCCAACAAGCCCTTGAATGTCAACATGGGTGGATCTCCTAGCTGCACATCATCGAAGAGGTTGTAGAAGTTAGCCTCAAGGTGGAATAGCCCCTTCACATCAAATTGTTGGAAGATCTCTGAGGCCTTCGATGACTCCTCCCTACATATTGTCTCCTCTTCAACTTGAGGAGGGTTCATGTCTGTTGCCCCTGCTATTGCCACCGCTACTTCTTTAGTAGCCCTCTTGCTTGACCTACAAACATAACATAGTAGTATTAGCATAATATACAAGAAAAAACATGAGCCAAATGCATCTATGATGTACACTAACCTACAACCATTGAACGGAGTGTGGGTATCTTAAGGTGAACTTTCTTGATGTCTATTTGTCCAACTATAGCGGAAGTCTCCTTTATTGGATGCGACCTCTTGATTTTTACCTTGGAGGACCCCACAATCTCTATAATGTATCGCTCAACCCTGTTCACATCCCAAAAATAGCTGGTGGACACTCACCTATGCTATTATGGGAATAGGATGACTGTGAACTCCCTAGATGTACCTTTGTCATAACCAAATACAACTACTCAATTCCCTCTGGAGGTTCCTATGCATGAGTAGTGGTGAAAAAGTGCTTAACCCATGGCTTGGATAGCTACTTGAAATCCTACACTACCCAACACCCACTATCCCTAATCAACAAGAACTCTGCAAGCCTTTGCAGATAGGCTACAAAGAATGCAAAATGAAACAGAGACCTTGCATGCACTTTATGAAAAAGCCTAGTAATCTCTACCTATAGTTTGATAGTGATAGAAAAGGCCTAGTTAAACCTAGCATCCTCCTTTATGACCTCCCACATCACTTGTGCCTACTCCACCCTCAGGACTTTTCTTTGGAAAAGTAGCTTAGGAAAGGCACAGACATGAAAAAGAGGGTAAAGCCTCTAGACCTCATGCACACACATGTTTCCAGCCATGATGGATTTACAAGAGTGAGTGGTTCCTAGCCATTCTTCAATCTCTTCCCTCTAGTCTGCTTCTTGGTTGGGCTTATCAATGATTAATGGGACCTCAGAGGGGACACCAAAGAAGTTAGTGAAGAAAGCATTACTGAGGTCCAAGACTATCCTCACTTCATGCATGCAAGTGACAAAGTGGTGGGCATCATAATTGAAGGAATCAATGATAGTCACCATCTCAGCCATTGGGGTGCTTGGGCTAAGGGCCAATAAAAGGTCCATCAACCCAGCACATGATAGCTAACTAGTCAAAGCCTCTAAGGCTTGATGGCATAGCCACTTCTTTGTGCCATCTACATCACCATATTTCATAATGAGGGTGGCTTCACTATGGCTAGTGGTGACCACTATTACCTTTTCTAAATCAATAGTAGCTATAACATAGGCAAACACAACGTTAGCATCATGCGATCAATGGGTACATGAGAACAAGTAATAAAAGTAAAGCCAACATAATGGACATCAACATGGAACAAATGGTGTGTGCGATAGAGGCAGTGGTGCAACAAGCTCTCTAAAGATGGGCATACCGCTAGCCCATCCCTCATCAAGCCAATCGTAGGTCCAACATTGCTTGAATACCTTTGGGTACTAGATGGGGTAGTTCTTTAAGTCCTTTTCCACTTTTTTAATAATAGCCTCCTGAAAGCTCAAACTAGAGGGAAATACCTCTAGCATGGTACCGGTCAAAGTAAGAGCCCTTTTCTCATTATGGAGTCCCTCATCATCAACTTTAAACTTAGCATTAAACATCTGTAGTAAGTAGTTAGTAAATCTAGCATAGCCAATAACAATGAGACATAATGAAAAGCAAGAGCACTTACCCTCCAGCATAATATATAGTCCTAGGTGGGTTCTAGAAGATTGTATGCATGCACATGATAATGAAAAGGGTGTTGCTCTTGTTATAACAACAGAACTCTAGCATGCTCCAGATCCTAGCTAAGGGACGAATGCTCATAGGACCTGGTCTAAGGCCACCTACTCAATCACCACTTGTTATGGGCTCATCAGATATGAATCTTAGTATGTCCTAGTTTGCCTTAGCCAATAATGTCTTGGTGATGATGCTTGCAGCCTCCATTACTAAGTGTGATCACATGATCACACTAAATTTTTATAGTAGGTAAGCTAGGAATTCAGATGTCCCTGGTAAAAACGACACTACTTGATGACCTAACTTCATGTTGGGTGTAAGCATGTTGGGCACATGCTTATTGATGTAGGATAGAATGCTGATGAACTCCACGATAACTAAGACAACCTTCAGTAGCACTCTACAACCATAAGAGAACAAACGAATGCAATGTTAGTGCACAATAGATTACATTTTGGCTTAAAATATTAACTTACAGCTAGCAAAAATTGGCAAATTCAACCCAAAGTTGCATAACTTAGAAATATGTCATTAGGGTCCTCCACGAGGCCATATGAGTATAGGATGTTAATACACATTTGATGCACTTGGTGCTCATTGGGGTATAATACTAATATAGTACCAATGTTTATTTTATATTTGCATTGTTTACTTTATCCTGGTTTGCATGTTTTAAGTAGTTTTGCATCTTTGGTTTATGAGTTTGACATTTTGACAAAGCTCTCATACATTTAGCATTTTGTTTCGCATGAGGCATTCTCATAGTCAACATCCTTATGCTTAGCACTTTTTTCTTATGGCATCTCATTTCTATACTTAGCAAATTTTTCAAATTTTTTCTCTAACTCTTGGTAGCATAGCATGGGGTACCCAAAAAAGAAAAAAAATTCTAACTCTAGTTCATTTCCTTGGGAGCATAACCCATACAAATCTTGAGTAACAAAATGCTGAATGTCTACTACACTCCCCAGGGAGCATAGCCTTGAAGAATAACTAAAATTTTCTAACTGTTGGCTATGCTCCCAAGGGAGCTTAGCCCTCAAAAGTATGTAAAAAATAAAAAAAACCTCTAACTGGTGGGAGCATAGCATCCCAACACATCCAGAAACTGGCTAAGTTTCATTTCTAATTGCTAGCTATGCTCCCCAAGGAGCATAGCTTCTAGAAGATGAAATTTTGCCTAAGTGCTACTTCTATCATTGCACGACTCCCTTGTCCTAGGCACTGTGTTACCCCTCTGTGGTGCTGACCCAATACTATCACATGCTAATGGAAAGCACTAGGTCATCCCCATGGCTACGTTGTTGGTCTTTGCCTCACCCCCATGGCCTTTCCCATGCATTCCCTATCCTCATGACACCTAGCCCTTCATTTTGTCCTTGCCCTACATTATGGAAAATAAGTAGTAGCAGAGCGCTGTCCCTTAGTTGTGACCACTCTAAGCTATAATGGTTAAACCCTTGTCCTTTTCTTTCATCCCGTTGCACTAGAAATCAAAAAATTGTGGCCAGGTGCCATGCACAAAATCATGTTCTTTCTAGTCCTAGCCACATCGTTGTGATGGTTGTAGCCTTCCCCAAACTCCATTTTTGAAATGTAAAAAAATAATAATATAGGGGATAGGAACCTAATGCACCTTCATGTCATTGTCTCTCACACCCCACGTGCCTAGAAACATTAAAGAAGAAAAAGAAGATAATGGGGGGTTCTCATGACCCCTCATTCCCAGGCCTTGGCTACCCTAGCTATGGCCACAAAATTACTATTTTACCCTTTTCCCCCACCATGGCCTTCAAAATAAAAACTCAAATTTACAAGAAACCTTATTTTGCACCATCCAAAATGATGCCAAAACACAAACCCCATGCCCACACACCATGCACATGTATAGGAAAGGGAAAAAAATGTAGACCCACAAACCATACATGCATCTTCTCCCTTTGGCCACAGTCACCAAGGAAGCCAAGGTTGTGATGGCCCTACCAAAGTAGGCCACCCTAGAACTCAAACCCTAGCTCTAGACAAGGGAAGCAAGAATATGAAGAAAGAAAAATGATTATAAGGGGTAAGTGTAGCAAGTGTACTTGGTGATCAGTGGTGCTCTCCTCTCCTCCACTTGAACATGTAGTAGGTGTTCCAAGGCTTGTCTTCCCTCTTCCACATTGATGAGTCTAGGATGTTGACCATCACTATAGTGCATCATCCTAGTGCTATGCTCTGGCTACTACACTCTAATTACTATGCTCTGGCTATCACTCCTACTTCAAATTGCACTATGCTTTGTAACTCATTTTCACTTTGCAATAGTTTACCCTTGGTGAATCATGCATATATACCCCCTAGAGTAATTAAATGTGCCACCTACCACACTAGCACTCCCACACTTAGGCAAATTTTCTTGAGTTTTTGAGGAGCGTAGCAAGGGGGTGAGCATAGTAAGGGATGAGCATAGCAACTAGAGTTAGGAAAATTTTTAAACTTTTTCTAATAATTCCCAAACTTAGAAAATTTCTTGAATTTTTTTGGTCGCCCAATGAATGCCTAGCCTAATTCCATGTTCTAGATGCTCTTTGCTCTACTTAAACTAATGCATCTTACACAAATGATGGTCTACTAAGACCTTAAATTGGAAAATGATGGTCTACTATGACCTTAAACTAGCACACCATGGTCTGCTATGATCTTAAATTGGCAACCCCATGACCTACCGAGGCCTACAATCAACTCATATATTTTCTTTTCTAACATCCACTCTTGCACATTTAGGCAATTTCTTATTGCATTGATTTCCTCATTTTATGCATTGTGTCTCTATTAAGACAGGTGTGGCTTGACGTTCTTTCTAGTTGTTTTGCAAGATATGTCGTAGGATCACAACATGAGTGCATACAAGTATCTTCGTTCACTACTGACCCTTATTAGACCTTACGATGACCTCATTTGATGCATCAATGGCCAATTCCTAGACCTTAAGCCCATAGTTCATGATGACTTTGTAACATTCATAGAAGCACTACCAGATTGTCCCAACCATCTAGTTAGGGCTCTCAATCTAGAGGTAGGTGATGTCACTAAGGATCCCCTTATTGAAGTCCTTGTAGCAACACTTAGTGGCAAGGCAAAGACACTGAAACTTAGTTCTTTATTAAAGCCTCAACACACGCAAAGCATTATCAAAGTTTTCAATGATAACATCAAGGTGTTTGCATGGTCCTATGTAGACATGTCAGGCCTAGATCTTTGCATAGTGTAGCATAACATCGTCCTTGATCTTCACATAAAACTAGTTAAACAAAAAGCCTGTAAGGTTAGGCCTAAGGTGGTGTTGGCCATCCATGATGAAATAACCAAGCTTTACAAGGTCAAATTCATTTGGGTAGCTGACTACATAGATTGAGTTTCCAACATCATGGTTGTACCTAAGAAAAATAGAAGCATACACATCTACATAGACTTCTGGGACCTAAACAAGGTGACCATTAAAGATGATATCTCATTGCCTAGTATTGATTAACTAGTTGATACTATAGCTAGTCATGCCTTGTTTTCCTTCATGGATAGGTTCTCTAGATACAACTAGATTTGGATCAACCTAGAGCACCAACTTAGTATGACCTTCATAACTCCATGGGGTATGTTTTGCTATGCAATGATGCCTTTCAGATTAAAAAATGTAGGAGCAACCTACCAACATGCCATGACATACATCTTTAGTGACTACTTATTAGATTTTCTCAATGACTACATTGATAACATAGTAGTTAAGTCCAAGATGGAACATAACCATGTAGATGACTTAGATTGTGTACTCAAACACCACCTTAGACATGACCTTAGGTTAAACCCCAAGAAGTATGTCTTCGGCGTCAAGATGGGTCACATGCTAGGCTTCATAGTATTAGAAGAAAGCATACAAATAGATCCCAATAAGGTTAAGGCCATCATCAACTTAGCATTACTAGCTAACCTTAAGGAGCTACATGGGTTACAAGGTAGATTGCAATTTATTTGTAGGTTTATTGAACAGTTGATTGATAAGTTGTAGCACATGAAAAATCTACTAAAAAAGGGAGTCCACTTTGAGTGGACCACTCAATGCCAAAAGGCATTTTAAAACCTTAAACAGGAGCTATCTCATCTTCCAATAGTCTACCCTCTATAAGGAGATAAACCTTTTTACATCTACCTTGCAACTTCTGACATGTCCATCACTTCTCTACTTTGTCAAAAGTGAGGTGATGACTTAGAGGTCCCTATATACTACCTAAGCCATGCATTAGTAGCCCATGAAGCAAGATACAACAATGTGAAAAATAACTGCCTCACCTTAGTCTTTGTGCTTAAGAAGTGGAGACAGTAGCTCTTTCACAGCCAAGTAAACGTTATTTGCAAAAGCAATGTACTTCAGGCAATCACAATGCATATTTATGAAAGTAGTTGAATTGCATGGTGGAAAGTAATAACCATGAATTTTGACCTACACTACATTGCACAAGCATCAACCAAAGGTCAAGCAATATCTGCATAACTCACAGCTTCGCCAATAAACAATTAAGCAACAATAGATCAGGAATTTCTGGATGAGCATGTTAGAAACATAAGCCAAGTGCCTACTAATTTTGAGGAAATTATACACTTTGATGATGCTTCAACCTCTCAAGGGGGTAGTGCCACTGCTATCATCAAACTTTCCTCTAGGGAGATTTAACCCTTCACTTATCACTTTAGATTTCCTTGCACTAATAATGTAGTGGAGTACAAAGGTCTTCTTAGAGGTCTTATAGTAGCTTGTGACCTAGGAATTTGAAACATAGCAATTCAAGGTGATTCACAATTAGTCATCAACCAAGTTACAAAGGTTTATACTTGTAAAGCACAACATTTACAAGCTTATCATGACTTGGTGAAGCACTTGCTTTGATGGTATGTAATTATAGATATCCAATAGATCCCTTGCAATAAGAACGCCATTGTTGATGCATTAACCAAATTAGCCTTAAGCATTGTACCTAACATGTTTCATGCCTTGCCTACTTCAATAGTAGATTGTATCAAGCCCATCATACAAGTAACCAACATTGCATCCATAGTCACAACAACTCACACATAAGAATGGTATAGTGACATTAAGGTGTACCTTCAACAAGGTGAGCCTCCGCAACATCTGTCCACTACCCAAAAGGATGCAATGAAAAAATGGTCATCATAGTACATCATTGTAGGTGATAGAAGGCTTTGTTGTAGATCCTATGATGGTATACTATTGACCTATATTAGCAACAGCAAAGCACAAGTGATTGTTAAACAAGTTGACAAGGGATTGTGTGGAGGCCACATAACAGCCAGGGCAATGGCATTAAAAATCATATGTTTAGGCTACTATTGTCCTTACATGGAGTGCAATTGCATTTTTAAGGTTAAGACATGTGACATGTATCAACGACATGGAAACTTAATGCATATGACACCCACTGAACATCATGCAGATCACGTGGTTGTTTCAATGTTGGGGGTTGGATATCATAGGGCCCATTATGCCTAAGTCCTCCATAGGACATAGCTTCATCATAACTGCAATCGAATACTTTACCAAATGGGTTGAATATATTTCCCTTAGGAAGATAACATCACAAAAGGTTTGTAAGTTCATCCTAGACAATATAGTGACCCGATTTGGTCTACCCATGACCATTGTCATAGACAAAGAGACACAGTTTAGCAGTGCAGAGACCAAAGCCTTCTGCGAATACCTTGACATCAAGCATTCCTTCTCATCACCATACTATGTATAGGAAAATATCCAGGCAAAGGCCATGGACAAGGTCATTGTCAACCTTTTGAAGAAAATGCTTAGTAGCAGCAAATGATGATGGCATGAATAGTTGGTTTACACACTATGGGCCTACCAAAAAATGCATAGAATAGTAATAGGTAAGTTGCTGCATAGCCTTGTGTATGGGTCTGAAGCCATTTTGCTTCTTGAATGGTAGGTCCCATCACTCCATGTAATCCTCTTGAGGTTCATTGATGAGGCTCAAAACAATGAGTTGAGAACCATTAACCTCAACTATAGAGGAGGAGCACATGTAGATGCTTGATCACATCGAATGGTACTAAGAAAAGCAATGGTAAAAGCATCATCATAATCAACATCAATTCCCAATTAAGAGAGGAGACCTAGTCCTTAAGGCCATTTGTGAACCCATAGATAAATTCTCAGCCAACTAGGAAGGATCGTTTTTTGTCACTAATGCTTATGACAATGGAGCATTCAAGCTTGCTAATCTAGATGATAATGAATTTGCCAATCCAATCAACCATTCATACTTAAAGCCATACTATGCCTAGTACGTAGCATCCAATCAATGACAAAGTAAGGTAAGTGAGTGTCTACTATGATGTTAAACTAGCATAGCAAGTCTTCTATGACTTTAAATTGGCATAAAACATTCTTGGGCTACAACGTTAAACTGGCATCCACAGCACACCCATCCACTATGATGTTAAACTAGCACAGCAAGTCCACTATGACTTTAAACTAGCATAGCTTATCCTTAGGCTACGACACTAAATTGGTATCCACAACATAGTCTACTATGACTATAAACTAGCACAACTTGTCCCTACATCATGACGTTAAACTGGCACAACATCCATCATTCGCTATGACATTAAACTAGCACACAATAGTCTACTAGGACTATAAACTAGCACATCATGGTGTGCCAGGATCTTAAACTAGGTTCACAGTCTACTAAGACCTTAAACTAGCACAACATGTAGTTTACTAGGAGCTTAAACTAGGTTTGTAGTTCAACACACACAGCTCAACACACATAGTTCTATAGACAAGCAAGCATGAATACTTCCAATCCTCTATCATTTTCCCATGCCTCATGGGCAAGGTGGGGAAAGGCATCATAGTTGTAGAATGGAGTGCACATTGTCAAGAAAAAGCCTTTGGCACTACTTTTGACATTTTGTTGATCCTCTAGAGATTCCCTCAAGCATTTTGCTAACCTTTTGAAGCTACCAACACCATTTCCAGTAGTACCATCCCTAGGTTATGCCAATAATATCATCGACCTTGGATATTTCGTTATTGATTAGAGTTCTTATTGTCAACACCACTTGTTAGAGTCCTAGCAGTACTATGGCCCAACCAAAACACTACCATCCTCTAGTTGTCACCATTGCTTGGGCATGGAAGTGCATTTAGTAGCATGGCTTCCTACCATTCTATTAGATTTCCAAGCTCCTATCCTTGGTGTGGAGTCTTGGCCACTTGCATCACCATCACTCTTGGCCACCTTGCTGGCCTCTTTGGGATGCTTGTTTTTGGTATGGCTACTAGAGCTTTGCAGCCTTGTGACTTTGACATCGGTACTAGCCTTCTTACTTTGGCACTGAAAGCTCTTGCAATTGGTTTAGCACTTGCGACACTTGTAGCACCTTCAAAATTAGTAGGTTGCTCTTATCTCATGTTGTGTGGTTGTCTTCTTGTTTTCTCTATGTTATGTTTGTAGGATGAAGCCCCAAACATGGTCTTTTAGGGGCATGTTTCATTACAACAACAAGTCACCACATTGCTTCAATGTGCTCGGTTAGACTTTCCAAGCCACTGAAGAGTGCACATTCCTATTACCTTACTATAATCCACTCACATTTTCCCCTTTACCTTACATTTCCTAGCCTTCCCTGCAAGCTTCTTCAATGCACATGACACTTTTCTTTTAGTCAACCACAGAACCCATGATGGACGTAATGCAACTCATCCCATGGAAAGCCTCTGTGGGCTAGTCAATGCCCAAGTGGATGTAACACAACTCATCCCAAGGAGAAAACACTTGTTCTACAAACATGATGTAGTTGCCTCTAAGCAAAGCCTGTCTAGTGGCACGTAGTCCACTTGATGATAATCATCTTGTAGCTAGCATTTCACAAAGAAAAATGGTAAAAAGCAAAAGAAAAAGCCTAAAAGTCAAAAACAATAAAATAAAAGAAAAAGGGATAAAACATGTCCCTAAGAAAAATTTTGCAAAGTTGCAATTTGACAACTAGTCCAACCCTGAATTCACAATAGCCTTCTGATAAGCACTCCGGCGAGAGGCCAACATGTTAGGGGTAAGCCATTTTAGTGCTATGGGTGATGGCTCTCTCACAAGCATTTCAATGAGAGGCCATTGTTTTGGCAACAAGCCACCTTGGTGCCATGATCATGGTCAACCATGCTAATCCCATGTCTTATAGCATGATATACCATTTACATCACATTCCTCCCTTGCTATCCCAAGCTAATTCCCTACATCGATTACCTTCAGCATACCATTACCTTTAGCACTCTTAAGCTCAGTAATGCATCCTTTGGTTGGGTACTGACAATCAATGTTGGTGCTATGCTTACTGTGGTGTTTTGGGTTCTTTGTCGACATCTCTTGGACCACTCCTCCAAATGTCAACAAAGAGGTGCCAATGAAATACCACCAAATTTAGGAAATAGTGCCTCAATGACAAATTTTTCTAAGTGTCAACATGAGAAAAATTTTTTCTAAGTGTTCAGCCCATGCTTCCATTGTTGGGGCTATGCTCTAGAGTGTAGCTAGCATAGCATGCAACATAGAACTAGATTTGCAAAATTTTCTAAGTGCTGATAATAGTTTTAAATTTTTTCTAGGTGTTGTACTATGCTTCCATTGCCTTTGCTATGCTCTAGAGTGTAGTCAATGTAGCATGTACTTTAGTGACTAGTTTCACTAAATTGTCAAGCCAAAAGCTATTAAGCTAACTTAGCATGTAAGAGGCATTTGGTAGATTTTCTAACTCTTGAGGTTGTCCCTTCCTATTACACCCTCGAGCATAGCTAGCATAGTAAGAACAAGGATTGTAATTTTTACTAGTTTTTTTCTAAAAATCCATGCTACACCCTATTCTATCTTGCTATGCTCATGAGCATAGTAAGTGTAGTAGTGCTAAGCTTTAGTTTTTTGCAAAAGTTTCCAAACTATTGGACTATGCTCTAGAGTGTAGTTAGCGTAGCAACATGAGACTGCCTCCAAAAGCTTCTAGAGCTCAGCACAAGCCTTCATTCTAGCTCTAGCACTCCTCCAATAAGTAAGATTAAGAATTTTCCTTTCTTTCCACCCCACTATGTCCCAAAATTGCACCTATGCTCCATCCCACTTGAAAGAGGGGAGAGTATAGTCCCAAAGCATAGCCTCCAAATTACACTATTTTGCATTTTTAATTGGTACATTACGGTCTTGGCACATGCAATCTTGGTAGTGTAGTCATAGTTTGGTATTCTCTTGGGGTTCATTAGAGCACACCAGAGCATACCACCAGTTGCTCTAGTGGGAGTGTAGAAGAGGTTAGTGTAGCACTACCTACCCCTTTACTATGTGGTGCTTAGTCCATACTTCATGGAAACCCTAACCCTATAAATACCCTTGCATTCCACACTCTAGGGGTTGGCACTTCATTTTCAACACTAGGAATTTTAAAGCATTCGGTTGGCAAATTCAAGTAGTAGTTGGCATTTTTAGAGTATTTCTTGGCACCCAAGGCACCTTGAGCACCCTGCACACCTAAGCGTATCAGCACCTTGGCAACACCTTTGCATTCCATTTAGCACTCCAACACACTGCAACCCATAGGACACCATGGTAGCCAACCCAGTAGGCATAGACCTTGCAGAGGACATTAGTCTTCACCCTAGGATACCCTAGAAACTATGGCTATGCTACTATTACACTTGTCTTTACACTATGTACCTTCTCACTTCTCTTTTGTAATTACTATGCTCCCCATTTGGGGCAATACCATTCTCTCCCTCTCAAATGTTTCCACATTTTCAAGCATTTATGATGCATTTTTCTTTGACATTTTAGCATTTCATTCACATTTCCTTGCTAATTTACATGTTTTTTGCACATTTGCACTCTCGTTCTTGCGTTGGAAAATCTTGCTACGCTCAAGCATAGTCGACCCTAGTGCCACTGAAAACACTGTTAAAATGCTGATTTCACAATGTCAGCACCTACATTTCAACTAATCATGCCATTTCCTAGTTATGCCCAATAACTTGGTTGTAGCTAGCAAAGTACTTGTTTGATTGAAAAGACCATCTAGAGCACTCCACCTCCATTTTCTAGCAAGGCCCTCTCATGAAGGCATGGTCGATGCTATGTGCCCACAAACCTCGGTGTTCTACCTACCAATGTTCTCGATCATTATAGCTGTCATTAACTATATATCCTCTATTTTTGCTTAGTTTATACAATAAAATGTTGTAAATAGGTTTGGTATGTCATGTGCATTAATTTTTGATAATGGAACCATTTTACAAGTACTACTTTTTGGAAGCTCATGCAATGCTTGGGGGTTGAACACAAACTCAAAACACCTTACCATCCCCAAGCTAATGGTCAAGTTGAGGTTACCAATAGGGAAATCACAAGAATACTAACAAGAACTATTAACAAGTATAAGAAGAACTAGATCATGAAACTCAATGATCCCCTTTGGGCCTACTGCTCAACTTTGAAACTTCCTATAGGCTACTCTCTCTATAAGCTTGTGTATAGCAAACTACCAATACTTCCTATTCAATCTGAACTCTATACACTTTCAACAGCTTGTGACCTTGACCTTGACTTAACACTAGCCCAAAAAGAAAGATTAATGAAACTCAACCTACTAGACAAAAATCAATTAGTAGCCTTATCATCTAACAAGTTGCACAAGGCTTATAATAAAAAGTGTCATGACTTGAAAATTAGAAAAGTCAAATTTCAACTAGAGGATAAGGTTCTCTACTAGAATTCTACACACATACCTCAACGAACTAAGTTCCAAATGTTTTGGGAAGGACCTTATATTATTTATGAGACTTTTCCTTCTGAGGGCATGATGATCTATAAACCTGAGGGCCCAAACAAGAAATAGTTGGTTAACATCCAACAAATTAAACCTTTCCATGAGCATATGCTAGCTAACACAACAAACACCTCATCTAATGGACAACCACACTCCATATTTTAGATCTTCTCCTTTTAACTTAGTCTTGAGGAAGATGGCCACTCATGCTAATCATACAAGTGGCTCCTCAATTTTTCAAACTTTTTTTTTACATATTTTTTTGTCTTATAACTTTTTTTTTACACATTCTTTCCTTTACATATTTTTTTTATGTTATTAATATTTTCTAATTTTTTTACACCATCATTAGTACATTTTCTATTTCTTGAATGTTTTACACTTTTTGTTATATTTTCTTTTATTTGGTGTGATTTTCTAAATTTCTGTTAATAAGTGCTAGGTACATTGGTAATGCATTTCTTGATGGTGGTATGTACTATTATTTTTATTTGATTCTTGGTGTCTAGTTTCTGGCTTTTAATTTCATTATAGATAATTAGGAAATAGTTTCTTTTCATGTAACAAGTAGTGAGTCCACAACATCCACCCATCTACAAACTCTATGGTTTTCCTTGTTTTGGAAATGTGCAGTCCCTTTTTCGTTAATAAAAATTTAATAAATTTGTGACTTTGGTAGTTTCTAGAATTGGGAAGAATTCAAAGGTTTAAATAGGGTGTGGCTTCAAGGGGATTTAGTACTCTTTGTGTTTTTTATTTTCCATGTGCTTGTATGTTTTCATAGACTTCTTACCATTTCATGTTATCGAATAAAAGAAGTTGAATATGTCTTTTAATGGTGTGGTTCTCATCAAAGAAAAAAAATGGTGAGAATTCAAAGCACACCCCTTGGACAAAATAAATTCATACATCCTCTCATGATGTGGTTGTTATGAAGAAAAAAATGATGAAAATTCAAAGCACACCCCTTGGACAAAATAAATGCATACATCCTTGCATGGTATGGTTCTCATCAAGAAGAAAAAAGATAAAAATTCAAAGCACCTCCCTTGGACAAAATAAATGCATGTGTCTTTGCATGATGTGGTTTCCATTTTAAAACAAAAAAAAAAAAGGAAATTCAATGCACATCCCTTAGATAGAATAAACAGGCTACAAGCACTGGTTATTGGACTAGTCCACTCGAGCTAAGGCCCTTTCTCACTTCCTACTTCTTTAATAAGGAATGGTGGTTGTTCTATGGGAGCACTCTTGTGTCTCATTGGATGGATTAGTCTTAGAATGTTGATGTCAAGTCATTGAATGTGGTTGGTTTTGGTTTAGACTAAGGATGGATTCTATCAAGTCATTTAACCACAAAATTTACAAGGGACTTCATGTGACCATGATTAGGAACTCCATTCCACACACACACTCTCTCATCCATCTATGCTTTTAATGTCTCATCTTACTACCAGTTTCATGTTTTGGTTCGATGTCTTGGTTTGATGTGTTGATATTCTTAACTAGTTACTTCTAGGTTTTTGTACTTAACCTTTTGTAATCATTAATCATCCATAGAGTCCATAGACTCTTTAGTTTGAAGCTATGTAAGGGCATAAGAGGCTTGTACCTACTTTAGGAAGGATCCACTTGCATATCTTTCGATTGTGTTAGTTAAGTGCTTTACCCTTAGAAACTCTTACAATTAAATCATTTTGTTTACCCCATCAATGACATCCAATTGTGCACATCTTCATAATAGTTTTTAGTGAATTCTTCTTTTCATTATTGTAAGTTCTTATACCCTCTTCAAATATTTCCTTGTATTGGACTTTTTCAAATTTAATGGACCACTTAATTTTATTAACCCTATCTGTTAGCCTTCTTGTTGGCACTACTCAAGGAACCAATCAACCATACTCACAACCTAGCCATGATGAGACAAGGCATTTAACCATCATGTGTTACACATTAGACATTAATTTGTGATTCTTTTATGATTGTAGTGGGAAACATGGACTAGAAGCAAGACTATCTTTAGTAAGGATGATGCAGTAGTACCACACAATGAGGATTGTTCATGATTGAAGGATCTCTTCTCTCTCTCTCATTTTCCTACTACAAAGAAGTGTTGGATGTTAGTGATATCTAGGGAGTTCACTTTTCTTTTCATGAATACCCCATTTTGTAAAAATTATAATTTTGTATACTTGGGCACTTAGAGTTTATCTATTTTATCTGAATCAATTTGTAATGTTAGTTAATAATCTCATACCCACACAATATATGTTGTAACAAACTTGTTTCTCCTCTTATTCACTTGAGGATGAGTTTTCATTCAATCATGGAAGTACGATGATCCACTATTTTGTGTTGGCCTCGACATTGGGTGACGTCCCATACATGACATAGGGGTCTTGATGCAACACCGCGTAAGTGACATTAGAGTATCTACCCTGGGTCTATAAATATCGTGCCTAGGTTCCCATTTTGGGGGAATTTTTAGTCATTCTTAGTTAGAGTAGTGAAGCTCTTGCAGTTTATTTTCCTTAGAGTTAGAATATTTTTTGAGTGCTCATAGAAGGAGTCTAAAGTGTGTACAATTCTTTATTCGAGCACTAATGTACCTAAGTGCAATAATGTGAAGAGAATAAAATGAACTCTTTTCACAATCTTTACAACACTAAGAATAGCTTAATATTGTTCTTATTACATTTTACTTTCTTGCTCTTTAGTTTAATGCATTTGAATTAGCAATTTATTTCCAGCAGTTAATGAATGCAAGCATGACCACTTTGAGCATTCATACAGTACTTGGTAACCCAAAAACACTTAATGTTTGTTTGCCTATTAGTGTTATATGTGTTCATGATGTGTCTAGGAAAGTGGGATAGTTACTTATGTTAGGCTAGCTAGGCAATAGACATTAGTTTGCAATCTACTCTATCCTTATTCTTATTGTAGGCAATTACATCCATAAGATATAAAATGACAAAAATTCATATACCTCAATTACACTTAAACCATATCCTTGAGCCTCACAAGTGTATTTGGAAAGACAATAAACATTATCAATGTCATTTCATTTCGTAGAGAAACTAGTGTACAAGAAAGCGGGGTAGTTACTTGTGTTAGGCTAGTTAGGTAATAAACACTAGTTTTCAATGTACTCTACCCTTATTCTTGTTGTAGACTATTACATCCATAAAATATAAAATGAAAAAATTTTATATACCTCAATTGCACTTAAACCATACCCTTGAGCCTCACAAGTGTAGTTGGGAAGACAATGAATGTTATCAACACCATTTCACTTCCTAGAGAAACTAGTCTACAAAATAACTATAGGTCCATAGAATTCAACTAGATTAGGCGTAACATCTTAGTGATTCATATGGTTGGGAATAGGGGTACCTTGCCACTCATTAGGGTGATATGATGTTGTTAGTTTATGTTGTACCCCTAAGTGTTGCATGAGCCTTTGAAAGGTAGTATCTATAAGGTAAGTTCTATTATTAGAAATAAGTGCACATGGCACACCAAACTTGTTTACAACATTTTTTTTTGTACAAAAAAAGTAGTTGTAGAAGATGTATAGTCGATGATGATCACTACTTCTAGCCACTTTGTATAATAGTTGATAACAACTATGATGTATGCCTTTCCATTTAACATGGATGAGATGTGATCCATGTAGTCAATGTAGTAGATGTTAAATGATTCTAGAGGTTGGATCCACTATTGAGATCCCTCCATAAGAGCAGTCATCCCACCATTGTATTTGTGATGATCACAAGGTCGAAAAAAGTGATGGATGTTGCTAAAAAATGTTGGATAATAATACCCTACCATTAGGATCTCAATGGCCATGCATCTCCTAGCATAGTGGCTCCTACAAGGACCTTCATGAGTGTCTTGGAGAACATGCAATTGATCAGCATTAGAAACACACCAATGAACTAAGCTATCAGAACCCATCTTATAAAGGTATTCATTAATCTCCATGAAGTGTTTTACCTAGTAAAGAAACTATGCTTTCTTTTTGTTATCTAGCTTTTGTGGCATCTCCTGAGTGAGAAGGTAGGTGAGAATGCCATTGTATGAGTTAGGTTTAGTGAGAACTTGTTCATTTATAACATAGCAAAGAGGAGTTTATTAAGAAATTGATCATAAAGTGGACTATCCTCCTCTTTATTATCCCATCCCAACTAGACAAGTGGTTAGCAACCATGTTCTCAGTTCTCTTTTGTTCTACCATAGTGAGATCAAATTCTTGCAAGATTACCAATGACTGTATGACATGGAAAATCACCATTGGTTTGTTCATAAGGAACTAGATTACACTATGGTCTATGTTCATAAACACCTTGTACCCAAGCACATAGTGCTTGAATTTCTTCAAGGCATACACCACTACCATCAGTTATTTCTCTATTATGGTGTAATTTAGCTATGTACCTATAATGCTTTGGCTCACATAATGGATATAGTAAGGGCATTTGTGATTTTCCAAATGTGTGAGCATATCTTCCAAAGCATAATTTGATGCATTTGTCATGATATGAAAGAATTTGGACTAGTCAAGTGCTCATAGAATTAGAGTTTCTATGAGCTTTTGCTTGAGTTGCTAGAATTTATTATCTCATTTCTTAGTCTAGATGAATGAAGCATCCTTCTTAGTAACCTCAACTAATGGTTTGGCATTCTTAGAGAAATTTTATATGAAGTACCGATAGTAGCCAGTGTGACAAAAAATGACTAGACATCTTTAATAGTTTTTGAGTGATGGGTAATTCCTTGGATAACCCTTATTTTTTTAGGGTCCACCTCAATCCCTGTTTGTGATATTCTATGCCCCAATACAATGCCCTTCTAGATCATCAAATGGCTCTTTTACCAATTGAGATGAAGGTTGTCTTGACACACCTTTTCAACCTTTGCTCAAGGTAGTCTAGGGCTTACTCAAATGTAGCACCATATGTGAAGAAGTCATCCATGAAGACTTCCACCCTGCTACCAATTTGCTATTGAAAGATTCTTAGGATAAGGTGTTGGAAGGTTGTAGGGGCATTGCACAGACCAAATGACATCTTTCTATATGCAAAAGTCCCTTAAGGACTTGTAAATGTTATTTTGGACTAATCCTTAGGTATGATTTTAATTTAGTTATAGCCACTATAATAATCCTGAAAGCTATAGTAGTAATTCTTAGAGATGGTGTTCAACACTTGATCCACAAATGGAAATGCAAAATGATCTTTGTATGTTGCCATGTTCAATAGCCTAAAGTTAATACAAATCCTGCACTCTCCACCTTTGTTTGGCACTATCACAACCCACTTGCTAGCTATAATGGGATAGATGAACCCCACCTTGAGGAGTTGTTTAGCCTTCTCTTTGATGATCTGCTTCATTTTGGGGTTCAAACATCATTGTAACTACCTCTTTGGTTTCATGGAAGGATCTATATAGATGTGGTGGTAGCATATCCAAGGATTAATTCATGTTAGTTCATGATATGACCAAGTGAAAGCTATTAGTCATTTGTTAACCACCTTCAACATTTTCTCTTCTTGTTTATAAGCAAGATTGACATTAATTATAACTAGCTTACCATCTATTAGGAAAGCATATTTCATCTTGATCAATAGAGTTTTCAACTCTAGGATATCTTATTTAAACTTCCATGGATTTCAAACTCTCCCCAATTGGTGTCATTAGTGTCATCATTGGAGAGTTGGAGATGAACTTACTTTAGTTCATCCATGCCTTTAACATAGGCACTCATTAGACTCTTAGTTGATTCCATGCATATTGTGGAGTTGCTATCAGGATCAAGTGTCGGCCACTTGGTTTCATCCTATTTTGTGGCTACTACATATAGGCACCTTTGAATATTTAACACATCTACACACTACCTGCATGTTGTGATTAATGTACTTTTCATGGGCCATAGTTTTTGCACTCAGTTGCACCTTACTGTATGTGATGCATGGAACTCACTTTTTTTCTATCTTATCAAATTCATTTTCCTTGGAAATCTCCAAGGAGAGGTCTCTAATTCCTAACCATGCATTAATGGTGCTTAACCATGCCCTTACCATGGTGATTGGGAAGTTCCCCTTGTAGTTATAAACATGAATCACCAAGAAGTTATTAGGATAAGACGACTAATAGATAGTGGTCATAATGTCCTTCACTAGTCCCAAGGAAATAGTGATGGACTGATTTGCCAACTCAAGCTGAATATTGCTCTTCATGAGTGGAGGAAGGTTTGAAGCTTTGTACAGCTCATGAGAAATCAAATTCACACTAGAACTTGAGCCCAAAGGAGCCTTGAAAGGCTCATTCCTAGTGATTTGGAAATATATAAGTGGACTCCTAGGATTAGATCTTTTCTTAGAAAGGTAACCAACCTTGATCCAATCCATGACAACATGGGTCAACATCATGGTATTCACTTTGGGAGATGTTTAGTTTGAAGGGTTCTTGAATGGGTTTACAAAGGATGAGGGATAAGTAGGATAATCAATAGCAAGTGTATGTAAGGAATTTACAAAACTATTGGTTCAGAAGAAGGGTATTTTTTGAGGTTTATTTTCTAAACCACTTAGTTGAGGAGTTGATTGTAAGTTAATAACCCTAGTTGCATTTCTTTGCTATGGTTGGGCTAGATTTTCATCTTGCATTAATGAAGAAAGTGGTAATTGAATTAAGGATGAGGAGGGTAATGAGGAAATGGGGATTCTCCTCTTAGAGATTTGGCTCTATAGTATTTAGGAGGGTATTAGTGATGCTAAAATGAAGCATGACTAGAAGAGTCACACGAAGAAGTAGGCTATTGAACATAGTACCCATATGAATTAGGCTACCTGTAAGTGTACTGCTACCTTGGTGGTGGCATCCCCCATGACTTTGGATGCTACCATTGATGGTAATTCTCATAAGGTTGTGGTGGAGCTCCACTCAAATAGTATGTTTGTTATTGGTGGAATTGCCTATGGTTGTCTCAAGTATAAGGAAACTTTCTGGGTGCTTTCCTTACTACCAATCTAGGATTTAGAGCATACACTTCAAACTCCTATAAGTGTGAAATTAAGGAACAACATCCATTAGGATGTTCATAGTGGTATATGTCACACCCAGCATCATCATTTGATTCAAAGTCCACAACCTCCTCTACAATTGTAGCCTTGCCATTACCCCTTTGGTGGACACATTCAACTTCCTTTCTTCTTCTAAAATCACAATAACTACTTTGCTTTTTGGATTCCTCTACTATTTTTAGGGTGGTTTGGAACTTCTCATCCAATGAGTCCCACATTTTTTCTATCTTAGCGAAAATTTCTAAAATAGACTTTTGAATTGACAATGTTTTGCATTGTATCACCTCATCAAGTGATGCCTCCTCCTCATTATCATAGAAATGGACCTTTATTTTTCTAATGAAAGGATTCTAGTTGTATTCCTCTACTCTTTTTCTTTTTAAATATCCTTCTTCTTTGGAAACCTACACAATGAGGCTTTGGATTTGATGGGCTCTAAGTTCTAAAAGTCTCCCTTGGACATAGAGCTCAAGAGTTCATTTTTTTATTTGAAGCCTATCTATGATATGAAAGAGTTGCTCCCTTTGAGAATAACCATGACTAGGACATCAGTGTAAGGAAGAATAGTACATGCCCATGGTTGCATCCAATGATTGATGTGTTCCTTTTTTTCATCCTTGGACCTACTTTCTTAGATTGAACACCTGGGACTACACTTAATACTTATCATTGAAGATATTAAGCATCATACTCCAACATTTGATTGATTTCAGCTTTATGAACTAGGACTAGCTTTCAGCCTCCTTAATAAGTAGCCTCCAACATTTTTCATTCATTTTTAATTTTTTGTAAGGCACATGCAGCGTGAAAGACTTGAAGTCAATTTTGCAGATTAGAGTTATATCCCCCTTTAAACTTGGGGATATTGTTCATATCCAACCACTTGATTCTACTATCTTTTACATGCCTTTTTGGGATTCTCACTACCTCTATAATGTTCAATAAATTCCTTGTTGCAAGAAAAGTCTCATCATGCTTATAGCCTCTTTGATGACCATGATTCCCTTGATATCCTTTGCTTCCTTTTTTTCATGGTGGTGGGCCTCCCTTGATTATCCACTCCCTTGGTCTCTACTAGTTTGATGGGCCCTATGATCATCTTTGTCTCACCAGTCACCTCCATCATGGTCATGTCCTTTGTTGTTTCAATTGGAACTAGAGGAGGAATAAGAAGATGTTGAAGGTGAAGAGGAAGGAGGAATAGAACCACCATAGTGCCTACCATCCTTTCATATTTAGTCATAGCACAATCATCATGTTTATCCACGTTCTTGCATTAACTCCCACCTTTGTTATCCCCATGGTTATGGGATCCATTCTTACCTAAACCAAGATTGTTTACAGTGGACTATAAGTTTTGGTTCAAGGTCCCTTCATTAAATCCAAGGGAAAGAGAGTTAGTAAATTGAGAACCCCAAGAGAAGGAATCCTCTCCTTCTTTCAGGCTTAATAGGAATAAGGGGTTATTGAACCATTTTTCCCTTCGAGGCTTTGTTACACCTATCGTATTGTTGATATCTTCTGCGTTGTGGCTCAGTGGGATGGTAATCTTGATAGTTTTGGTCCTACATAATGTATTTAGCATTGAGCCCCTAGATGTCCAACCTCATAAACGTTTGGAGTAGCATTGTAGGAACTAATCAATTGGACAACAACACAATGTTTCCCTCCATGCTCCTCCATCGAAATGATTCATTCCTGATGTAGGATGAAGGTGAAGTCTAGTACATACTCATTGGGATGAGTATATACCACTTAGCATTGCTAGGACACTAGAAAATTTGGTCCCCCATGCCATTGTTGATCACCACTGCACACCTCTTACCCTCCATCCTATTCTTAATATTCTCATGCTGCATCCCATCATATGCCACCGCCAACAACACAGGTAGGTTTAACATCATAACATTAACAAAAAAAATGCCACTTGTGCTACAAATGTCAGTAGGTTCCCAATGCAAACTTAGAAACATTCCTTCTTTAGGATGCCTCCCATGCATAAGCACAACACTCATGGACCTACTACATCATCTAAACTAGCACACAGCTAGTCAAGTGTAAAGCCTTTTCTTTCATAGCTCCAACACCCAACAAAAGAAATGAATCTAGCATTGTGGAAAGACTAACCAATTCATGCATATCAAATCATGATCAAGGGTGAAATTGTGGGTTAGAAATCTACAACATTAACACAAATCATACTCTAATCCACTATAAATTTAACAACCAAGTGTGTGAACAACAACTTGTGTATGCAATAGCCACTAAACCAAGAGATACCCAATGGCTTGAAAATGGGAGGCTAACTCTATTTTATACATGCATGGGGCCTACCTATCTACTTATTAATTATTGCCATAGTTAAATGCTTAGTCATGGGGGGAAACACCCCATTCTAACCTTTAGAGTTAATAAGCATTTTTCATCTTTTTAATTTACAATTGTTTATCATTTTCTTATTTCTTGATACAATTTTTCCTATCCATTTTTAACTTTTTCCATATTTTTTTTTCATTTTATTTGTTTGTAATCTTGCTTATGAATAAAACAATCATGTAGCCCATTTAGGTGAGGTTTTCTCTATGTTGTCAAGTTATAAGGGACTGATTATTCAGATAGTGCAACCATGTCATTCACCAACCCATTCCATTAATAAGAGGTTCTTACCCTAGTCATAATGATATTCTATTTCATCATCATACTAAAACTAAATTCATAATCATTGTGCCTAGACAAAAAAGTAATGAACTAAGAGGGAATGTGAAGGATGTGACATTAAGGAGATTTGTGTATTCTCTTTGACTACTTCTATATGTTCTATCATGTTGCTTCGATTGTAATTGTATCCTTGTAGATCTAATGAAAAATGTGAGTAAGAGTAACATAAAAGAGCACTCAATTAATATCTGAGGGTCCCACTAGAAAGACATGCTACCCATGCCTCAAGGATGGAAACTTTTCAAAATTCATCAAAGAAAGAAAGAAAAAAAAACACACACACACACACACACACACACACACACACATGTGCCACTAATATACTCCTCCCTTGGACAAAATATCAAGTGATGTTACTCCTAGAAATTGTGGTAGTCTTATGGTTGTCAAGCAAAGTGATGAAACAATGCGATGTCACTAGCATGTGGTTTGAACTTGGTTTGAATCTTGGGTAAAATGGCTAATGATTATTTAACCATTAATAACACACCATGATTCATTATGCCTATGGTAAGGCACCTTGTCCCAATTCTTGCAATTCCTTCTAAAATCTTTCTCATCTTGCTATCTGTATATTCCTAACTTATGGTTTCATGTAACATAGAGTTACATTATCAAATAGGTGGTTTTAACATGTCTGTTTTGTTTTACATGTATGCATTGCATTCAACCCCTTTGGTGCCTACAAACATTTTTAGGCGTGGTTATACAAGGGCATTATGGATTGAAGCCTGCTTTGGGGAGGACCCACTTATATAACTATTATAACTTGTACTTTTTTGATACAACCACATCAGTTTTAACATTCCAAATGCCTATACGTTAGATTTAATGCTTTCCTTTATCATATAATTGATCTGTCCCACATCATAAGTCTAATACCATTTTTCTTGCATCTTCAAAATCTTTTAATGTCGAAGAATCCATCTTTTACACTTCCAATGCCTAAATATGATTTCTTACTTATCCTAGAACTATGGACTTAACCTAAAACCTTCCAACCAATACCAAAGATTTAGTTTTCATGCTAAGTACCCTCATTAAGTGCAAATTGGAGCACCTTGATATTGACTACCAAATATTTAGTCAGACTTGATGTCGGGTACTTAATATCAGGTATGTGATATCGGGTCCATAAAAACTATATATATGACCCCTGTGGTACTCCAAAATTCATTCTCATCATGTGCAACTAGGGGAGTTTTTGAATTTTTCTCTCATGACTAAGAGCTCTACGCAATCAACTTCCACTTGCAATATTTTGCTTCATATTGCTTTGATTTTTGTATTGTTTGAACCTATTTCAACCTAGAATGTTTAATTTAGTCAAGGGAGGGGGTTTGCATGGAAAATGTACACCAAGTTTTCAAAATTTGTTATTGCACATAAGGTATTACAAGGGTAAGAATGTTAAAAATATTAGGTGTTTTAATGAAAAATCAATGGTATCAATGCCAAAAAATTTAATTTTTTCACCCAATGGATCAAAATTATTATGATGAGTCATACATAAGAAAAAAAGAAAAGAATTACAAAGGGTCATAAAGAAAAGTAACACATTTTGGGCATTTTCCCAAAAATTTCTCCAACTCTACAATCATATGAGCTAGAAAACTTAATGAAACTAAGGTCATGAGGAAGGTATAAACTTGTTAATGATAAATAAAAACACCTTAGTAACACCAAACCCTTGATTGATTGTATCTGGTCCCAAAAATAGGAGGACAAAAAGGATTGTCCCAAGGTGCAAGCAAGTGTTCAAGAGGTGACAGAGGTCAATAAGGAGAGCAAGTCGAGCATGAAGAGTAGGAGGCCCAATCATTTAGCATTCATCTAGAGGTTCATGCTATAGGGTAGTTGATCCAAGGAGAGGTAGCAAAACCACAAGCTCCTATGCAAGGACAATGCCTCATATGGTACCTAGAATGCCTTTAAGCTATTTAGGAGAAATCCATGTTAACCACAGTCATTTTGGAAATGAACTTTAGTCCATTCATGGCATTTTCCCTTGAGGTTATTAGAAATCAACTTTAGACATTACCTCTATGGCCCATCCTTTCCAAAAGTGGGGAATAGTACCATTACAAGATGTACCAATTTTGGCACAACAAAGAGGAAGGGACCACAGTCAACATTGGTGGAGTTTCTATGTATTTTTTGGTCAAGGTAATCATAGAAGCTCTAAACCTACCAAATTTGGGAGCCAAATTGGCACATCTATTCATAAGGTCACATCCAAAAACTAGAAATTTGTGGTTGAAGTAGGCTCACAACAAAGATGATAAAATATACAACAAGTTGACTCTAGAAGAGAGGAAATATTTTAAATTGGTACATATCATATCTTCCCAAATAAAGGGATTAATAGAATATCAACCTATGTGGCAAGGGGGAGTGCAATATTAATGGTCAAATTCAATGCTAATCTTCCTCAATTATACTTCATAGAAATCTAAAGGTAGTTTGAGGAAGAGAAGGTAGGAAAGTCAATACTTCCATTTCCTTTCTTGATTAGAAAGCTATGCAAGTGCATTGGGATCATGGGATACACTAATGGTGTTCCTAGGAGGGCTCAAAATGCTTTCTTTGCTAAATTACTTAAACCTAAAGCACCAAGGAAAGACCTTGGTAAGATACAAAAACTAGAGACGGAAGTGGAATCAGAAAAGAAATAGAACAAGAGCCAGAGCAACGATGAACCACAAGTCCCACTGCCACTAGCCCAAGATTATAGGGATTGTAATGAGCCATCTCAAAAAGATAGCTAAAACACTAAGTTGAGGGAGTAAATATGAATCAAACCTCTTTAGAGTCATTGATGATGTTGTGCAACCCTTCATTTTTATTGATCCAACAATAGGGTAGATTTCATTACAATTAGGAGGAGAATCCCAATGGTTGTAATAAATCTATGGTAATGTCACATCCTTTCAGTAATACTGAAAATAGGAGAAGGTGCCATAGTAGTGATCATGCAACATCAAGATGTGATGGGTGTAGTAGAGGTGATAATAGATCATATCAAAGAATATTTCAATGTGCTTGTTGTGCCCCCCAGTGGACTTAACTAGGACTAGAGATGTGCAAATGTTGGTTGAGACTTCAATGACTTCTCCGATCCATGAGGATGTTCTTATTAAGCTTCTATAGATGGGATAAGCAATGACAATATTTCTTGACATTCCTAGTGATGTCACTATAGTGCAATCAGATCTCATTACCATAAAAGGAAAGTTGATCATGGCAGAGACCAGGGTAGAGCATGTAGAAGTAGAAGTGCATCAATTACAATAAGAGTTAGCTGCCTTAAGATCTAAATGATGGGACCCTACCTAGGTTGTAGTGCTTGATCAATTGTAATAATTTTGAATAGAGTAGCTAAATCAATTGATTGAATAGAACAATGTTGCTAAGCAAGATAAGGAGAAGGTAGTTTAGAATACCTCCACTACTCAAGCATAAGCATATGTCCATAAGAAGGCATTGACCACCACACAAGAAGAAAATAAACAGCTTGCTGTAGATATTGCAAGGTTGACCACTATCAAAAAATAAAAGAATGTCTTGGAGGAAAGTGTCCACCAGTTGAGAGAACAACTAGTGATGATCAACCAAGACAAAACAGATTGGCTAGAGAAAATCAAGCCCTGTCAATGAAGGATGTGCATGTGATTTGTCAAAAATATGTAATTAAAATAAACATATGACAAAATGAGGCCAAGAAACATAAGGTTCTAAAGGAACACTTCTGGGACTAGGTTGGCATGTATAAGTAGATTAATGAAAAGGAAATCTAGATGGCAAAAGTCCACATCAGATTCATGTCGATGCAAATTTTGATTGGCAACTCATCTTGGATAGTTATGCATTGGTCCACCAAGCAGAAGTAAAGAATAAAGACCTAAAGATTAAAGACTTAAAGGAATACTTGACATTGGCTAACCTTTGATATGCCAACCTTTCTATGTTAATAGTAGGTCAACCTAGAAATGAACTAGAGTAGCAAGTAGCGGCCACCTATGCATTACAAAAAGTACACATGGAAAACTCAAAAGTGAAGGTGATTAAGGCTTGCTACCATGGATAGAAAGATGTAGCCTCAAACCTAGCTAAATAAAAGGCTAGGGTCTTTGAAGAGGAACTATGATAGTTTGTGGCCTACTACATCAAGGCCAACAAAATGTTTCTATAGTTTCCATGTCCATGGGATGTATCGGCTCCAACACACATTTGTTCAGTAGCCTAGATGGTACATGATCCAAGGATAGAGAAAGAAAAGTTGTAGTTACTATTAAACCTCTACAAATTTTAGAAGCTTGGTGAAAAAGGGAAGCCACTGATAGAAGAGTAACCACCTCCAAGAACTACATGAGCTTCCCCAGTTTTTTGTATTGTAATGTTATGTCCAAATCTTTGTAAAACACCACTGCAACATGTAAGAGTCAATTTGCACATTTATTTAAGTTAGTCAATAATCCCATACCCTTCCAATTCTTTGTAGAAAATTTATTCTTCATTTTTTTTAACTTAAGGATGAGTTTTCATTTAGTCATGGGGGTATGATGAGTCATGTTTTGCATGGCTCTAATATTGGGGCCATGAAGTTAGGTATCCAATATCGGGGCACCACCTTTGATGTCAGGCATCTAATATCTTCCCTTCCATGCTAGCTTATAAATACCACAGTAGGATGCATGGTTGGGATATAGTTTGTTGATAGATTTTAGATACCTTTTCCATAGATTTTTGATTTCAAGTTTTGTTGTTTTCTAGTGCATAATTGTAGTGTGATCTTAAGTGATTATACAACATCCTTATTCAAGTGTAACATGCTTGGATGTGTTACATGACTGACAATAAAGATTGAGATTACTTTCATCATTACAACATCCACTTGGATTTATTATTTCTTTCAATTGTTTAATTGTTACTACTTTCCTTAGTTATGATTTCCATTTATTTCTCTTTATTATTCCTATCATTAAGCAGAATGAGTACAACTAATCATGAGCACTTAAGTATAATTACTTAGTAGCCTAGTAGTGTATCATTTAGTACACCTAGTGATGTATGCTTGGTAATCCTAGTGGTAGTTATGCGAAGTTCAAGGTGTGTACAGATGATTAGGTATAGATACTCATTGCACATAGGCTAGTTTAGATTTTACTTTCCACTATTAATTAGCTTAAGTAATCAATCTCTTGATTAGCTTAGGGCTAGACAACATCAATTATCATATGTCTCACTTTGTACTAAACCATACTTGACAAAGCTACCACTAGTCCAAGTGGGAAGACAACAAACTGTGATCAAGGCATAACAATTTAAATGCCACAACTAGTCCCATCCATAGAATTCAACCAGATTGTGCGTGAATGCTTGTGATTCATATGGTTGTGCATAGGGGCACCTTGCCACTCATCACCCTATGTTGATAAGATACTATCAATGTGGTGCATTGATGGCATTCCCTTGACATGACCCAATGACTCATGCTTCATCACTAAAGAAAATAAATTCTCCACCAACTTATAGGAACCCTTTGTGGTTATCCATGTGTTTGAAATTTAAGCATATCACATTGTTTATCTATAAGGTAATTAGTGTTAAAGGTTTGTGATGTTAATCACTAGGTCTAGAATATAATAGAAATAATTTAATGAATACTGTAATTGAGATAAACATGCACTATGACCTAAAATAACTTGACAACATTATAACTCAAACATAAGAACATAAATTAAAAAGTAATAGGGAAGAATAAAGTTATCAAGTATCTTTATTATAATATAAATACTATGTTGTACATCATGTTACATATTATTATTATGTTGTACTACAATTTTTTATTAGACCAAAATCATCACTTACATAGTTATAATGGAATAGTCACATTTAGAAATAAACAAATATAATGATTAGGTATTATTAGTTAATAGACTTGATTAAACATATCTGACTTAGTACATACTACAATACATTATATATTGTATTGTACACTATGATAGTGTATACTAAAGTTCATGGTGTGACCAAATATAGACATAAACTAGCATGTTAAGATTGCATACATCAAATTTTCAACAGCATCCCTCAAGCCAAGATAGTAGTACCCTTATAGGTAGCTAGATCCATATGGGTACTATGTTTAGCAACCTATTTCTCCATGAAGTTCTACTAGCCATGCCTCATTCCAACATCACTATTATCCTTCAAATTACCATTGAACTCATTGACCATCTACTTGAGGGGAGAACCCATATCTATACCATCCTTTGCATCCATTTGCACACATCCCTCCACCCTCAACCCAGTTACTCCTGCTCCATCCATGCAGGGTGAAATTTTTCCATAGCCATAATAATGAAATGCTACAAGGGCTATACTTTTACAACTAGCTTTTTAGCTAAGTGATTTAGATAATTGATTCAAGAAATGACCATTTTTTGGCCCACCAGTCCTCCCAAACCCTCACAACCTAATGTGGCTAGTCACCCTCTATCTCTAGCACCCTCATCCTTTGCATCAAACACATTTGAGAGCCCTTTAAAAAAATGCTACCTCAGATTTACACTATGATATTAACTCATGCTATTTTCAATTGAATCAAGATTGACAACCTTTCCATGAAGAGATCTGATCTGGGAAGTCCTCTTATTTACTTATACATCACTGAACATCAGCCATGCAAAGCTCTTCTTTATTTTGGTTTTGGTGTTAATCTCATATTTTATGACATATACAAGGCCTAAAACCTACTACCTCTCAAGAAGAGCAACATATGTTTGAAATTGATAGACTACTTAATCACTATCCCTTTGGGGCTAGTGGAAGAAATTATGACCATAGTTTGTGGATGGTCCTATCTTGCCAATTTTTTTGGTGATCAAGGTAGAAAACTGCAAAGGCAAGTTCCCCATCATTATGGAATGTGCATGGTTAAGCACTATTGATGCATGGATGGGCATCAAGAACCTCTCCTTGGAAATATCCAAGAAAAATGAATTTGGATGACTAGAGAAGAAGCATGTTCCATGCATTGTGTACAATGATTAGGAATGCAATTTCATGTAGAAAATCTAGTTCATGAAAAGTACATACATTAAAGCATATAATCAGTGTGCACACGAAATAGATATTCAAAGGTGCTTGTATGTAGTAGCCATAAAATAGAAGGGTACCTAGTGGTTGACAGTTGACTTTGATAGTAGCACATTATGCATGGAACCTATTGAGGCCTGACATGTGCTTATGTCAAAGGCATGGATGAACTCGATCAAGTTCATCACCAACTCTCTGATAATGAAGATGATGATACCTATTGGAGAGAGTTGGTAATTCCTAATAATTTCAAGTAAGAGCCCCTAGCATTAAAAACTCTACTAGCCAGTATGGAGTATGCATTTTTAAACAATGGTAAGCTAGTTATAATTAATGCAAATCTTGCTCTTAAACAAAAAGAGAAGTTGTTGATGGTGGTCAAAAAATGGCCAATTACCTTTACTTGGTCATAACGCAAACTAACTGGAATTGATCCATAGATATGCTATCATCATATCTACACTAACCTAGCCATGAAGCTAAGAAGGCAACCATAGAGGTGACTGAATCCCAAATTGAAGCAAATCTTCGAAGAGGAAATTTAACAACTCCTCAAGGTGAGGTTCATCTGTCCCATCACATATATTGAGTGGGTTAGCCCACTTGTAATTGTGCCAAAGAAAGATAGTAAGTGCTAAGTCTACATTGACTTTAGGATGTTGAACATGGCAAGCTTATCATTTTTTATTACCATTTGTGAACCAAGTGTTGGACACTATCTTTGAGCATTACTATTATAGCTTCTTGGATGGTTATGGTGGCTATTACCAAATCCAGATTGCAATAGAATATTAGGACAAAACAATTCATGAGTCCCTAGGGGACTTTTACATATTATAAGATGTCATTCAATCTATGTAATGCCCCTGCAAAATTTCAATGTATGGTCCTTAGCATTTTTCAATGGTAGATTGGTAATGAAGTAGAAGTCTTTATAGATGAATTCTCTACCTATGTGGCTACATTTGAGCAAGCCTTGGATCACCTTGAGTAAGTACTAAAAGGATGTGTTAAAAAAAAACTTAGGCTCAATTATCAGAAAAATCATCTAATGGTCTAGGAGGGCATTGAATTTCACCAGAAGGGATTGAGGTAGACCTAAGAAAGATAGGGGTCATCCAAGGAATGGCATGTCAATTGGAAATAATCAAAGACATCTAATCATCCCTTGGACATAGTAGCTACTACTGATGATTCATAGATAATCTCTCTAAGATTGTGAAGTAATTGGTTGAGCTTACAAAGAAAGATTCTCTATTCATTTGGACTAAGGAGTGGGAACATGCATTTCAACTATTAAAAGAAAAACTCATAGAATTTACAAATCTATGGGCACTAGACTGGTCCAAACGATTTTACATAATGAAAAATGCATCTAATTATGCCTTGGGTGTCATGCTTACATAGTTGGGCAATAAGAAGCGTCCATACTGCATCCACTACATAAGCCAAAGTATTGTGGGTACATAGTTGACTTACACCACAACTCAAAAAGAGCTAATGATAATGGTGTATGCTCTTGAAAATTTTAAGTGCCATATGCTTCCTAATGAATAAGCTAATGGTAAGCTCTTTTATCATATGTTGGCTTGTGATCTTGTAGGAATTTGATCTAACAATGGTAGACCATGAAACACCACCAAATTTGGGTTAAAGATTCTTGATTGCAAATTTGCCTAAGTTTCAAAACGATGATACTTTTTACAAATTTTTCTAAGTATTGGGACTATGCTCTTCACTACTCAATAGCATAGTTAATTAGAAGCCAAATTTTGCAAAAAAATATTCCAATTTTGGGACTATGCTCTCCCCTAGTCTAGAGCACAGTCAAGTATAGTTAGCTAGAATAGCCTTCAAAGGCCTTCACAACATAGCATCAGCATTCACCTTAGCTCCAAACAATCTTTGATCACAACATAAATTTTTTTTGCACCCCCTTTTTTATCCCAAAATTGAAACTATGCTTAACTCCATTTCAAATAATGGATGGCATAGTCTTAGAGTGTAGTCTTAAAAAGTTGCATTTTTTCCATTTTCTCAAGTATATTATGGTCCCCTCAGCACTTGCACATGTATTTGGTAGTGTATTCACAATCTCATAGCCTTTTAGATTTTGTTAGAGTACACCAAAAGATAGCATCACTTGCATTAGTGAAGAGTGTAGTTGGATGATAGCATAGTCTCGACCATCCCACTTTCACATGGTAGTCTCTTTGCATTTTCTAGGAACCCTAATCTTATAAATACCCTCACCATCTACATTTTAAGGGAGGGCACAATTTGGGTTGGAATTTTTCACATTTATTTGGAAAGTTTGAAGTACATTTTGGCATTTTTGGTGAATGAGATCCAAAGGCACAGTAATTTGGCATTTTGGCATTTTGGGTGAACAAGACCTAAAAGCACACCAATGAATCATAGAGAGGTAGAGTTGTAGATGAGGCAACCCCATTTCAGCCCAAAAAAACACCATTATCCATGGTACACTATAGAAGCCAACCTAGTTGGCACAAACATCATGGTAGAACATTAGTCTTCATGGCTAGAGACCCCTGAGACTATGACTATGCTCTCCACTACGTCTGTTGTACATCATGTACCTTCTCAACCCCTTTGGAGTTAACTATGCTCAACCCCATTTATGGTGGTATTATATTTCTATCTTTTACATTTCTTTCATTTTCTTTGCATTTTTTGCAACTTTAAACACGTGGTCACATTCCAACTATGCTTGGGTGATAGTCTCTATGTGATGGCACCCTCATTTTTGCTAGAACCCTTGACTACACTTGCCCCCTTGGGCACATGTGACTATGGTCTACACAGTTAACATTGTTGACACTATCGATGCACTAATACCATCAACACCATTAACAACATGCCACTACTTAAAAACTTAGCCTCATTTTGGCATTGCATTGGTAAGTCCCTATTCAATCAATAAGACCATTTTCCGCACTTTGCCTTTGTCTTTAGTAGGCCAAATGTGGATGTGGGGTTAGGCTATGTGTCCATTAACCCCTCGATGATTCTAGCCACCAACATTTTTAGTCATTACAGATCAAAATGGGATTGAGGATGTGGTCACTGACCATCTCTCTTAGTTAAAATGGGATAATAAAGAGAAGGAGAGTTTGATCTCTAATCAATTTCCAAATGAACTCCTCTTTACATAAGCAATAACTGATTAAGTACCTATAGAAATAAAATGGTGTGATGGCATCCTTACTTACCTTCTCATTCAAGAGATGCTAGAGGATCTAGACTTTAGAAAGAAAATAATTTCTTTATTGGGAAAAATATTTCATGAAAATCAATGGACACATGTATAAGGTATGCACCAATGGCTTAGTTCATTGGTATGTCCCTAATGTGGATTAACTGTGTTCTCTAGGATGCTAATTAAGGCCCTTCTAGAGGCCACTATGCAGGGAGGCACATGGCCATAAAAATTCTAATGGTAGGATACTATTGGCCTACAATCTTTAGGGACACCCACCAATTTGTCTAATCTTTTAAATGTTATCAATGAGATGGTGCGATAACTGCACAAATGGAGGATCCTCAATAGTGAATTCAACCATTGGAACCCTTTGACATATGGGCTATACAATTCATGGGTCCCATCACATCCATGTCCAATGGAAAGGCATATATCATTGTAGCAGTCAACTACTATAGCAAATGTGCAGAAGCAACAATCATCACCGACTATACATCATACATTACTGCTTGATTCATACAAAAAAATGTTGTAAACAAGTTTGGGGTTCCACATGCACTAATTTTTGATAATGAAACCCATTTTATAGGTACCACTTTTTAAAAGTTGATGCAATTCTTGGGGGTTGAATATAAATTAACAACACCTTATCACCCCTAAGCCAATGATCAAGAAAAGGTAACTAACCAAGAGATTACAAAGATTCTAACAAGAACTATTACAAAATATAGGAGAGACTAGAGCATACAACTCAATCATGTCCTTTGGGCTTACCACTTAACATGGAAACTCCCTATTGGCTACTGTCCCTATGAGTTAATGTATAGAAAACTTCCAATGCTCTTGATTCAATTCAAGCTTTGTAGACTCTGAACAACCTATGAACTAAATCTTGACCTAAGTCTAGCATAAAAAGAAAGACTGATCAACCTCAACGTGCTAGAAAAAAATTGATTAGTAGTCTTATCTTTGAATAAAGTGCACAAGGCATTCAACAAACAATGACATGACCTTAGAAGATGGAAAGCAAAATTTCAACCAAAAGATAAGGTTCTTTATTGGTACGCCTCACATGTATCCTAGAAAACAAAATTTTAAATGTTGTAAGAAGGACCTTATATAATTGGTGAGACCTTTTCTTTTGGGGCCATGACCATATAAAAACTTGAGAGCCAAAATAAAAAGTAGTTGGTCAACATACAACAAGTGAAGCTTTTCCATGAGCCCAAGCAAGCCAATGCAACAAATACCTTAACAAATGGACAACCATGCTCAATTTTTTGGATCTCCTTCTTCCAACTCAATCATGTGAGAGATGGACCTCTGTGCTGATCATCCATATGGCTCCTTAGTTTTTTTACTTTTTTTCTTCACATTTTTGATTTTGCAAGTTATTTATTTTACATCTTTTTCATTTTAAAACTTTTTTCTATTTTACACCATTTTTTGTTTTACATCATTATTAGTACATTTGAATATTTCTTGAATATTTTTAACTTTTTTATATAATTTACTTTGTTTTTTTATTGTGATTTTCAAATTTTTGCTAATAAACATGCTTTATGCCAACAAGACNATGATTTTCAAATTTTTGCTAATAAACATGCTTTATGCCAACAAGACACAGTGGTGCTATAGCTACTACTAATGGTGGTTTGTGGTTAATGTTTTGTTTGTTGATGTTTGGTTTTCATTTTTGAATTTTTGTATTGATGCCTAAGTCATGGTTTCTTTTTCATGGAACAGGCAGTGAGTCCATGACATCCACTGATTCACAAACTCTATAGTTTTTCTTGTTTTGGGAGTTTGAGGCCCCTTTCATTAAATCAACCTTTAATAAATTCGTGACCTTGGTAATTCATAGAATTGGAATGGATTCAAAGGTTTGTACAAGATGTGACTTCAAGGGGACTCAATACTCTTTGTACTCTTCTACTTACTTTTGTGCTTGAGTATTTTCCTAGACTTTTTACCATTCCATATCCACCAATAAAAGGAAGTCAAATAACATCTTTGCATGGTGTGGTTTCCATCCAAAAGGAAAAAAAGAGAAGAAAACAAAAAGAAAAAAAATAAAAAGAAAATGTGATGGGAATTCAAAGCATACTCAGACAAATAAATGGGCTACAAGCATTGGTTATGGGACTAGAAAGACATGTTACCCATGCTTGAAGGTTCTCTCTAATGAAGACCCTCTCTCACTTCCTATTTTTCTATCTCTCTATCTATGGAATAGTGGTTATTTTGTGTGAATAATCATGTGCCTTGAGGGGGTTGATTGATCTTGGAGTGATAATGCAAAGTCACTAAAAGAGGTTGCATTTGGTCTAGTCTAAGGATGGATCTTCTCAAGTCATTTTTAAACAAAATTTCCACAAGGGACTTCTTATGACCTCAATTTGGAATTTCATTCCACCTTCTCCATCATCCGTCTCTATTAACCATAACTTATCTCATTGCCAAAGTCCATGTTCTTGATTCCATGTCTTGGTTTGATGTTCTTGAATTCTTAAGTAGAATCTTTTGGTTTTGGTCCTTAACTTCCATCGACCATTAATCACCTATGGGGCCCACAAAATCCTTAGGTTGAGATTATGTAAGGTAAAATAGGGCATATGCCTACTATGGGAAGGATCCACTTGCATATCCCTTGGTTGGGTTCATTAAGAACCTTATCCTAAGGCATTCTTGCAATCAAAATCTTTCATACATCCATCTTTTGTATCAAACCATGTGCTCCTTTACATATTTTATTAATTAAACACATTTTCTATTGAAATTTTCAATTTTTTAGCTTTCAAGGATCCTATTCAATGATTTTCTCATATTTTTGGCTTTTTTGGGAACTCCATGGATCCCAATTTCATTGAACAATTCCTTGTATTTTTAAAGATATTCAAGTTTTAAAATTTTTCCTATGGGCTTTGTATATGGGATCCCATCGACGGAGTTGACCAGTATACGAGGCCCCATTGATGTAAGGGAAAAATAGTATATATATATATATATATATATATATATATATGCAATTCCACTTTGAAATTTTTACATTTTCTCATAAATGCTAAGAAGTTTCTCAAATTTTTAGAGCCTAAAACCTTCCATAGCTCATAACTTCCAAACCACTTATCCAAATCATTTTGTTCTTTGACCCTACAATTACTAGAGGTAAGCTCTTCATTATGGGGGTAGAAATGTACTATTTTTAACAAAAATGTTTTTGCCATTTTTTTAACTCCCACAAAGGTTTAACTAAGAAATTAATAAATTAAACACTAAATTATAAGAGTTAAACCTTTTCAACATACTCTAGTAATATTTACAATAAATAATTAATAATATAATTAATCTACCATGGTCCAACATTAGCCAAAGTGTAACCTAACAAGAGAAGGTATTCAAAACTTTAAAGTTACACATTATATATACTAATCTATGCATGTGTTGTGACAAAAAATGGCACCAAAAGGAAAGCACACATAGGAAGTAGGACTATCTCAACCAAGGAAGAAACATGCCCAAGAATAGGAAGGGGCCAAGAATAGGCCCAAGAAGAACTACTGGAAATCCATACCACAAGTCCTCTTAGAGAAGAGGTAGAGGTGAAATCTATCTAATAAATTCTAGAACTAATAGTAGCAATAGAACACTCCCATCAGGGTGATGCATTGACATAATAATAAAATCTCTAGGTGACATTTATAGAAGGTTACTTGGATCAGATAAGATCATGATAGGTATAGAAAATAGTGCTTCAAGAGTTAAACTTTGGCCCTTTCTTGGAGAAAGCACCAAAAGAAGTGTAAGACTAGCTAAAGTCCTCTCTCATATGGCCAATCATTAATTCCACCAGGGAGTAAGAGAAAGTTTTATTTTGGAACAACAAGTAGGTTGGTTCAAAAGTCAAAATTAAGGACATCTTAGTGTCCTACTTGATGTAACCCATTGCAAAAGTGCTTTGGTTACTAGGGAAAGGGTCAAGTCTTACAGAGATCCCAATGCATGTGGATCCCAACATCAAGAAAAAATGGATGCAATGGTGCTATGGCATTAACTGTAAGGAGTTTGATGTGCTCACACTAGTAGAGAGGATTCACTACAACATTGCAACCTTCTACCTTAATCCCTTTATGAGGCTAACCAAAATCATTTCCTTTTTTACCCAAGCATGCATTGCTTTGAGTAGGAGATTTGACATCAACCTTCCATAGCTGATCTATTTACAAATATCAATATTGAACACAAAATGTTTGTTGCCTAGTTTGTCAATGTGAAGAAGATGGTCTTAAGAATGCCTTGTTAATGAAATATCCCCATTCTATCCCACATTGGTGATGCTTCATGGATAATGAATGATCCTTGTAGTAAGGAGGAGAAGATGAAGGAATTTCTAGATGCCTTTCATCTTCCATTGGAGGTTGTAGCTATAGCAAGATAGCCATAGCTTCCTCAACTACCACACATGCCTGAAGTCAGCAAAGCTCCTTCAGAACCTCAAGAGCCTCCACTACCTAGGATTGTCTAATCTTCTCTATTATCCTCATGTCATTAAAGGATGTGCTATCCAATTTTGTGTAGTCATGTCATGATGTTTAATTTTGTATCATGAATGGCACAATTTTTTGTAAGTTGTTCATCTATATAGTTAGGCACTTAATTTTGTCAAGTCATTTTATTTTGTTAAGAGTTAGTCAATAATCCCATACCTTTTCAATTTTGTAAAGGAACTCGAGGACAAGTTTTCATTCAGTAATGGGGGTATGATGAACATCAAAGTGTCTCATTAATGGGCCCTCATTGATATGGCCTTGTTAATGAGCCCTCATCGATGAGGCCCCATTTATGTGGTGTTGCGGCCTCTATAGGGCCACATCGATGTAGCTTTTGCTACATCTATGTGGCCATGTCGACATAATCCTATAGCAAAAACTATAAATATGAGATCATAGCCATGTTTATAGACATTTAGATCATAGTAGTAGCAAAGCTCTTATAGTTTGTCCATTTGAAGATTAGAATATTCTCTGAGTGCCTATAGCAAGATTTAGAAAGTGTATAGATCTTTATTCAAGCACTATTGTACTTGAACCACAAAAGTGCGTACAATAATAAAAATAAGACTTTTGATCAAACCTTGTAGCACTTAGAATAGATTAATGATTTATTTATCCATTCATTATTTTCTTTAAATATGTAATTAATTAAGCTAAATTAAGACTTTAATGATTAGTTAATTAATTATTCTAAATAGATTAAGTACATAAGTACGATCACTTAGAGCATAAACATGTATTTTCTTTGTAATCCTAGCAACGTTATTACTTGGTGCACCCAGTAGCATAGTGCTTGGTAACCTAGCAATGGGTATGTGGGTTTAAGATGTGTATGGAAAGTGGGACTAGATGCTTATGTTAAGACTAGTTAGAGATTAGTTAGTTAGTTAAACTAAATTAGTTATTAAATTACTTCATCTCTCTACTTCAAGCACCAAAGAACATAACATACAAAATAATAAAAATCATATGCCTCAATTACACTTAACCATACCATTAGCATCACAAGTGTAATTGGGAAGATAATGAATGACCATTAGGTCAAGGTTTACATCCTAGAAGAATAGTGTACCAAAAACTATAGAGTCTGCATAATTCGATCGAATCGTGCCTGAATACTTCATGATTTGTATGGTTAGAAATAGAGGTACCTTGACCACTCATCACTAAGTTTAGTAGCCCATGGGGAACATTTGCATATTGAAAAAGACCATTTAGTCCATGCAATGATCTAGGAATGGTCCAAATACTTATACTGAGTATCTTTCAAAACCACATTAGTAATAGAGTCAAGGTGTTTATGAATGATGTGTTTACTTATGGACACAACTTCAAGCAAGATTTGAATAGTTTAAAGTAAGTTTTAAAAAGATGTGTAGAAACAAATCTAAAGCTTAACTAGAAAAGAACCATTTTAATAATTTAGGAAGGCATAGTTCAAAGGCATAATATATCACATAAAGGAATAGAGATAAATCTTGATAAGATAAAAGTCATTCAAAATATTACTTAAAGACCATAAATAGTTAAGAATATTAGATCATTTTCTTGTTACATAGGTGATGAGTCACATTTAGTTAGCTATGTTGATGAGGCCTCATCGACACGGCCTTGTCAATGCATCTTATCATGTGTCAACAAGGCCCTGTCAATGAAGTGTTGAAAATCAGCTATAAATACGTGCTTGCAGTTGCATTTATGGCAAGTAGAGATTGTAGTTGTAGTAGAGCTCTTGCATTTTTTTCATTTGAAAGTTAGAATTTTTTCCCCAAGTGCCTACAAAAAGAGTCATTGAGTGTATAAATATTTATTTGAGTATTGTTTTTCCTAAGCATGATAGTGTGTGTGACAATAAAGACAAGCTTTCTAATAGACCTTGCAACACTTTGGATAGATTGGCTATTTTATTTATGCATCTAATGTTCTAAATTATTTATTAAATGTTTTCAATTAGTTATTAAATATTTTCTAGTTATTATGTTAATGAAGTAATTAAGCTAGATAGATTAAACACAAAAGTATGATCACTTTGAGCATAACACATATTCTCTTGGTAATCCTAGTAGCATTATTGATTGGTACATCCAATAGTGTAGCCCTTGGTTGCCCAGTGATGAATACATGGGTTCATGATGTGCACAGAAAGTGGGATTAGATTCTTTTGTTAGGATTAGTTAAATGCTAGTTAATTAGTTAATTTATATTAGTTAATCAAATTCCTTTTAATTACATTTTGAGCACCAAACTATAAAACAAAAAATGATAAAAATCAGATGCCTCAATTATACTTAACCATACCAGTGAGCATCACAAGTGTAATTGAGAAGACAATGATTGACCTTAAGGCTAGATTCACTTCCTAAAGGACTAGTCCACTGAAAATAATAAAGTTTGCATAACTCAATCGGATCGCATGTGAACGCTTTGTAATGAGTATGGTTGGACGTAGGGGTACCTCATTGCTCATCATTGGCACCATTGGTAGGCAGTTTTTGTGTGGAACATGCACTATTTAGGTTTAGGTGAATGTCATTAATATCATTGTATGAACCTCAAGATTCAATATCATTCCTACTATACATGGAATTATAAAAGCACACTAATAAATTTTTTTTTTCTGCAAAATGTCTTCTTCTTTTCATAAGTATGAAGATACCAAACCACTGGTACCATGAGAATGCAAGGTGGTATACACTCATCTAGATGAGTTTGTGCTGAACTTCACCTTCATCCTACATCAAGATGAACAACTACGATGGTGTGATATGGAGAGCAATGTTGTCTTGCCCCCCGATCGATGTATGCTTGGGATGCTATTCAAAATCATTAAGAAGTCAGGCATAGTAGATCTTCACAAAGAATACGTTGTTGATGGATATGACATTCAAAAATACTATCCCATTGAAACACATTGCAAATGAGATCAACATTAGGGGAAACTCCATAAAGGTACAAAGGGAAAACATTATACCAATCCCTTGTTTCTACTAAATCAAGATAACACTGAGGATCCTCCCACTAAAGGTTCTCAACATGAAGATTCTTCACCCTTGATACTGGTAGTGAGGGTGTGAACCTAAACCTATGATCCACTATGCATAAACTAGGTTTAGGAAGAATTGACAGCCAAGGTAGCAACTTGGGTGAGGATCAAAATAGCAAGGGATCTAAGGATGGTGATCACAATTAGCATAAGAGTGGTGGTAGACACTATAGTGGTAGTGGTGGTCATCTTCCTGTTTATCCTCTTCATCCAATTCTAAACATTCCTCTTTATTTGATGGTTCTCATGGAAGTTTCCATTGAAACAACCATAATGAAGGTGATCGATGAGATAACAATGACTGTGAAGGCCTCAAAAACCAAATGGATGGTCGAAACCATCATTAATGCAATGATGATGGACCTCTATTAGTAACTCAAAGTATGCTCAACATTGTAGAGGCAGTTAAATATCCAACCAGGCATATGAAGGATAGTTGAATCAAGTGCCTAGATATGAAGAATATTCGAAGAGTTGAGGGAGGATATAATTTTGATCCATAGAAACATATGCAAGCTTTTCATGTTGCCTGCATCTTACAAAACATAGAAAACAAGTAAGAAAAACTCAATATTTTTCCAAGGACACTCATCAAGAAAGCAAAAATTTGGTACCGGTCATTAGAGCCAGAATCCATTCCTTGATGAAGTGCCATGTTAGAGCTATTTAATAACAAATATTAAATGTACTCCTAAGTGTCTAATATAAGGAGGTAAATCTAAGGCTAGAAATAAAGAGCACATGAACCGTTGGATGTCACCATGGGCTGATACTATTCACTCTTACACTGATGTCCTAGCCATGGTTATTCTTAGAGGGAGTAACTTTGCTACATCATAGATGGGTTCAAAGCAGAAACAAGAAGAACCCTTGGGGTGTATGCCCAAGGAAGATTTTTTACACTAAGAGCTTATCATATCCAAAGGCTAATTGAGTAGGTAGCAAAAGAAAAAGGTGAGCTAGAAAAAAGAGAAAGTGCTGAAGAGTATAATAGGGACCCTTCCATCAAAAAATGAGATGTTTGATTTTGTGATGAGGAGTCATCACTCAATGAAGTGGTGAATAGAAAAACCTTGCCCATCCAAAAATCTATTTTTGACATTTTGAACAAGGTTGACAAGTTATGGGACTCTTTGGATGAAAAATTTCAAACCTCTTTGAAGATTGCTAAGGGATCCAAAAAGCAAAATAGTGATCATAATCGTAGGAGGTGAAAAGAAGCTGAACATGCCTACCAAAGAGGTAAGGGCAAAGCTATTGTAGTAGAGGAAGTTGTGGAGTCTGACTTTAATGATGAAACTAAATGTGACATCTATCAATATGAACATCCAAAGGGATGTTACCCTATGGTGTCACACTTACAAGAGTCTAGAGTGTATGCATTAAATCCTCATCTAGTATGTAGTTAAGCTCCAAGATGATTGCCTTACCCTCAAGGTAGTCCAAGGCAATTCCACCAATAACAACAAGCTTACTACCCAAGTGGAACTTCTCCACAACCTTATGAATAATACCAACAATGGTACCAACCAAAATTATTGAAAATGCCACTACCAAGGTAGTAGTACCCTTATATGCAACTAGATCCATATGGGTACTATGTTTAGCAACCTGTCTCCCCTAGAAGTTCTATAAGCCATACATCATTTTACCATCACTATTACCCTCTAGAGTACCACTGAATACATTTGCCATCTACTCAAGGAGAAAACCCACATTCATATCACTATCTACACATGCACCTCCAACTTCAACCTAGTTACCTCCTACTCCATCCATGCAGGGTGAGATTCCTCTACAGCTGTAAAAACAAAATGCTACAAGGGCTGTACACTCACAACTGGTTTTTTAGTCAAGTGTTTTGAACAATTAATCGAGAAAAAGACCTTTTTTCTGACTTAGTAGTGTTCTCTAGTCCACACAACCTAGTTTGGCTGATTGCCCTACATTTTGAGCACTCTCATCCTCTACATCAAACACCTTCGAGTGCCCTTTAAACCTAGTGTCACCTAGGATTTGCATTGTGATGCTAACTCATGCTATTTCTGACTGGATCAAGGTTGGTAATCTTCTTACAAAAAGATCTAATCTAGGAAGTCCACTCATTTATCTATAGATCATTGGATAGGAGCCATGTAAGGCTCTTCTTGACTTTGCTTCTGTAGTTAATCTCATCTCCCATGACATGTACAAGGCCAAAAACCTACCACCTCTCAAGAAGAGCAACATTCATCTAGAATTAGCAGATCAATCAATTATAGTCCCCTTGGGATTAGTAGAGGACATTATGATCATAGTTTTTGGGTTGTCCTATCCTGTTAATTTTTTGATGATCAAGATGGACAATTGAAAAAGTGACTTACCCATCATTATGGGAAGAGCTTGGTTAAGCACAGTTGATGAATGAATGAGCATATGAGACCTGTCTTTAGAAATATCCATGGAAAATGAGCTAGGAAAAATTGAGAAGAAGTGTATTTCATGCATCATGTATAGTGATAATGGATGCAATTGCATGCAAAATATTTGATCAATAAAGAGTACATACATTAAGACATGCTATTAGTATGCATAAGAAATTAACATTCAAAGGTATCTATATGCAATAGACACAAAGCAAGAGGGCACCCAGTGGTTGATAGTTAATTTAAATTGTAGCACAATATGCATTGAGCCAATTGAGAGCCTAACATGTGCATATGTTAAAGGCATGGACAAAGTGAAACAAGTTCATTTCCAACTCTCTGATGAAGATGATAATACTTGTTGGGGAGAGTTGAAAATCCTTGATCACTTCAAGCAAGAGCCCTTAGAGCTAAAAAATTTACCAGCTAGGATGGAGTATGTATTTTTAAGTAATGGTAAACTTGTCATAATTAATGCCAAACTTGCTCTTGAATAAAAGGAAAATTTGTTAAAAGTGGTGAACAAATGGTTAACAACCTTTGCTTGATCATATCTAGAGCTAATAGGAATTGATCCAAGGATATGCTAGCATCGCATCTACACCAACCTAATCATGAAGCCTAGAAGGTAGTTAAACCCTAAATTAAATCAAATCATCAAGAAGGATATAAAGAAACTCCTCAAGGCAGGGTTCATCTATGCAATGGCAGATAGTGAGTGAGTTAACCCAATTATAATTGTACCAAAGAAGGAAGGTAAATGATGGGTTTGCATCAACTTTAGGTTGTTAAATATGGCAACATTTAAAGATCACTTTCCTTTGCCATTTGCAGGTCAAGTGTTAGACACCATATCTAAGCATTATTATTATAACTCCTTGGATGGTTATATTGCTTATAACCAAATCAAAATTACACCTAAATATCAAACCAAAACAACATTCACAAGTCACTGGGAAATTTTTGCATATTGTAAGATGCCATGTGCTCTATGCAATGCATCTACAACATTTTAATGCTTGGCTCTTAGTATCTTCCAACAATCGATTGGTAGTGGTGTTGAAGTCTTCATCGATGATTTTTCCACCTATGAAGTTACCTTTGAACAAGCCTTGGATTGACTTGAGTAAGTATTGAAGAGATGTGTAGAGATAAACTTGCAGCTCAACTGGAAAAAGAGCCCTCTCATGGTCCAAGAAGGCATTATGCTAGGGCACCAAATTTCATAGAAAGGGATTGAGGTAGATCTAGAAAAAATTAGGATCATGAAAGGAATACAATGCCAACTAGAGACCATTAAAGATGTTTAGTCATTCCTTAGACACATTGGCTATTACCATTGATTTATAGAGAATTTCTCTAAGATCATAAAGTTTTTGGTGGAGCTTAAAAAGAAATATGCACCTTTCATCTAGACTAAGGAATGTGAACATGCATTCCAACAATTAAAGGAGAAACTCATGAAAACACTAATCCTATGAGCACCAAACCAGTCCAAACCTTTCCATATTATGACAGATACATCTAACTATGCTTTGGGAGTGGTACTAACATAGATGGATGATAAGAAACATCCATACTACATCCATTGCATGAGTCAAAGAATTGTAGAAGCACAGTTAAACTGCACCATCACTAAGAAATAACTAATGGTAGTGGTGTATGCATTAGAAAATTTTAGGCACTATGTGCTTGGTTACAAAGTATTTGTGCATACAACCCATAGTGGAATTTGCTTCATCATGAACAAGCCAATGGTGAGCCCCCATGTTATATGGTGGTTGGTGATCTTGTAGGAATTTGATCTCACTATTTTAGATTGAAAAGGGACCGAGAATGTGGTCATTGATCACCTCTCTTACTTAAGATAGGATAATAAAGAGGAGAAGAGCCTGCTCTCTAATTAGTTTCCATATGAACTATTCTTTACAAGAGCAATAAGCAAACAAACACCTATGAAAACAATATGGTATGATGGCATCCTCATCTATCTTCTCACTCAGAAGATGCCACAAGACTTAGATTTTAGAAAAAAGCAAAAATTTATTTATCAAGCCAAATACTTCATGGAAATCAATAGACATCTAGTATGTCCTTGACGAAGATCAACTATGCATTCTCTAGGATGCTGACAAAGGACTTTGTAGAGGCCATTATGTAGGGAGATGCATGACCATAAAAATCCTAATGGAAAGATACTATTGGCCTATAATATTTATGGATGCCCACCAATTCATTAGGTCTTGTGAATATTTTCAATGAGATAGGGGGATGACCACTCAAATGGAAGGTCCTAAATAATGGATTCAACCACTGGATCCTTTTGACATATGGGATATTGAGTTCATGGGTTCCATCACACCCATGTTCACTAGAGAGGCATATATTATAGTAGTAGTTGACCATTTCACAAAATGGGCAAAAGATGTAGCTTTTACTAATTGTACATCATCCACTATTTCCAAATTTATACAAAAAAATATTGTAAATAGGTTTGGTGTGCCATGTTCACTAATTTTTGATAATGGAGCTTTATTTCACACACCTTTAGAAAGTTAATGTAACACTTGGGGGTAGAACATAAATTAATAACACCTTACCACCCCAAGCCAATTGTCAAGTAGAGGTAATCAACTAGGAGAATAATACTAATGTGAACCATTAGCAAATATAGGAAGGATTGGAGTACAAAACTTAATGATGCTCTCTAAGCTTATCATTCAACTTAGAAACTTCCTATTGGCTATTCTTCCTACGAGTTAGCATACAAAAATCTTCCAATGCTCCCAATTCAATCTAAGCTCTATACACTCTCAATAGCCTATGATCTAAATCTTGACCTAGGTCTAGCATAAAAAGAAAGATTAATCAACTTGAACATGTTAGATAAAAATTGATTAGTGGTCCTACCCCTGAATGAGATGAACTAGGCATTTAGTAAGAAACATCATGACCTTAGAATCAGGAAAGTAAAGCTTCAACCAAGAGATAAGGTTCTCTACTAAAACCTCACACATGTACTCGAAAAGACAAAATTCCAATCATTGTGGAAGGGACCTTATATAATTGATCAAACCTTTCCCTCTAGGGCCATGTTGATCTACAAGCTTGAATGCCTAAATAAAAAGCAGTTTGTCAACATCCAACAAGTAAAGCCTTTTCTAGAACCAAGATAGGCTAGTACAATTACCACCTTAATAGATGGAAAACCACATTCTATTTTTCAGATTTCCTCCTTCCAACTTAGTCATGGGGGAGATGCCCATCCATGCCAACCATCAAATTGGCTTCTCAATTTTTCTACTTTTTGGTTTTTACATTTTTAATTTTTACAAATTATTTATTTTACAAATTCTTGATTTTTCCGGTTTTTCTAATTTTACATCATCTTTTGTACCTTTGAAATTTCTTGACTATTTTACATTTTCTTATATATTTTCTTTTAATTGATTTGATTTAAGTATGATATTTACTCATTTTTGCTAATAAATTTGCTTTATTGTCACAAGACACAGTGCCACTATTGTTGTTTACTAATGATGGTTTGTGCTTAATGTGTGACTGTCGATGTCTGGTTTCTATTTTTGAATTTTGATGTCTGATGACTTTGGCATGGTTTATTTTTCATGGAACAAGAATTGAGTCCATGTCATCCACCCATCCAATGAACTCTATGGCTTTCCTTGTTCTAGAAATTTGAGATCCCTTCGATTAAAGAAACTTTTAATCAATCGATGGCCTTGGTAGTTCTAGAATTAGGAAGGATTCAAAGGTTTTTAAAGGGTGTGACTTCAAGGGGACTCAATACTCTTTGTACTCTTCTACTTGCTTGAGTGCTTCAGCGTTTTTTCATGAACTTCTTACCATGCCACACGAACCACTAATAGGAAGTCAAATAACATCATTGCATGGTGTGGTTCCCATCCAAAAAAGAAAACAATGGGAATTCAAAGCATACCCCTTCAACATGATAAGTCCTTGGATGATGTGGTTTTCATTTCAAAAAAATAAAAAAACAAAAACAATGGAAATTTGAAGCACACCCCTTAGACAAAAAAATAGGCTACAAGCACTAGTTATGGGACTCAAATAGCATGCACCTATTCTTGAAGGTTCCCTCTAACTAAGGCCCTTTTTGTCACTTCCTACTTCTCTTTTCTTATTTTTGTCAAAAGGTGGTTGTTTTGTGGAAGAACTCTTGTATCTCAAGTGAGTGGATTGGTCTTGGAGTGGTGATGCAAAGTTACTGAAAGTAAATAGTTTTCATCTAGAATAAGGATGGAACTTCTTGGGTCATTTTAATCACAAATTCCACAAGGAACTTCTTATGACCTTAATTTGGAACTCCATTCCACCTCCTCTATCATCCATCCATGTTTCCATAACTCACCTCATTATCATGTTCTAGATTATGCTCTATATTTTGGTTTTATGTGTTGGGATTCTTCAATAGATTCTTTTGGGTTGGTCCTTAACTTTTCATGATCATCAATCAACTATGGGGCCCATGGACTTTTCAAGTGAGGTTATGCAAGGAAAAAAGGGCATGAGCCTACTATGGGGAAGACCCACTTGCATAGCTTTTTTCTTGGTTAGTTAAGGTTCTTTACCTTTGACATTGCTACAATCCTATCTTTCACATTATCCATTGAGCATCTCTCTTAGTGCTCCTTAATCTCTCATTTCGTTTATCCACTAAATCAATTTTTCTCCATTTTTCCAAATTTATGAGCTTAAACACCCTCTTCTCATGTTTTCATATTATTCTTGGTCCTTTAAGGTTTCGTTTGACCCCAATTTCATCCAAAAATTCCTTGTATTTCGAAAGTTTGACCAAAGTCAATGATGGTCAATGGCTACATTGATAAGGCCTCATCGACGTAGCCGACCACGTCGATGAGGCCTTGTCGATGCAACTAACCACATCGACAAGGCTCTATTGACAAGGCCTTCTTGATGTAGTGCATACATGCTATATATACCATCAATCACTTAGGAATTTTTTGCAAATTGCTCATAACATAGGAAATTTTTGCAATTTTTTTGAGCCCAACACCTTCAAGAGCTCATAACTTCTCAATTGTTTGTTCAAATCATTCCTTTTTTTGATCTTGTGCTTACCAAAGATAAGATCTTTATTGTGGGGGCTACAAACTGTAAGGTTTCAAATGAAAAATTGATGAAATTTTTTTGAAAATTTTTCTAACTCTCCCAAAGGATTAATAACCTTAACAACATATAAACATCAAATTTTTTGATAATTAACCTTTTCAACAACCTTTGGGATGATTTATTAATGATAATACATAAATAAATGATAATTGGATTAATTAAATCAACCATAATCACAACTTAGCTAAGTGTAACTATCCTTAAGAGATAAAGGTATCCCAATTGCTTTAAGGTTACACAATGATTACTAATCCATGGTCTTAATGTGATTATAGATGGCACCAAAACAAAAAAATCTACAAACAAGAGAATCCTTACAACCATAGGAGAAATGACCTAGAGCTAGAAGAGGTCAACACGAACAAGACCAACAATTACTAGAAGTAATCCATGCAATGGGACCTCTTCATGAGGAGCTTGAAATGGAATCTGTCAAAAAGATTCTAGATGAAGAAGTGTCAATAGAACAATCCCAAAGAAGAGAAGTTTCTAGACCCATGCCAGGGCTTTAGGTCACTTTGATGAAAATCTACCTAGACATCATCAAGTCCCAAGAGACCCAAAGATCAATTCTTCAAGAGATCAACTTTAGGCCATTTTTTGAAAAAGCTCTAGAGGATGTCAAGACACAACTACAAGCCTCTACCATGTGGCTAGTCATTACATCTAGTGGGGAGTGGTACATGAAAGAGACATATCTCTTCTAGAGCAATATAAGGCTAGGGTCCATTGTAAAAATCAAGGACATTCAAGTGTCCTAGTTAGCAAAAGCTATTGTACAGGCACTTGGGTTGCCTGATATAGGAACATAGCTGGCCAAACTATCCACAAAAGTTGATCCTGACGCTAAGAGGGAGTGGACCCAACTATGCTATAAGGTTGACTATAAGGAGTATGATGTGCTCACACCAGCATAGTGAATTTACTTCAAGATTATGGCCTATCACCTCAATCCAATGATGAGCCCAAGCAAGGTAACCACCTTCTCTACCTAAGCATGTGCTACTCTAAGTAGGAAATTTTCCATTAACCTTCCATAACTTATCTACTTAGAGACCGAGAAGTGTTTCAAGGAGAATAAACATGGAAGGAAGACCTTTCCCTTTCTATGCCTCATCCAGAAACTCTATAAGAGGGGAGGCATTGTTTTCTATTCTAATAATACCCTCAAGCATGCTCTCTTGGCATCATAGTCAAAAACCATGAAATAAAAAACACTAGCAACAACCCAAGAAGAGGAGAAACTACTACCACCACTCACTCAAGAAACAACATCAGAGACCTGCATAGCCATTAAGCATCTATACAAAAATTTGAGAATAGCTCTTGAGAAAACAAGAGCAACATGTAGGAATGAGTGGGGTAGATCCATCTATGTATCAACTAGGGATGAGTCACCTTAATGAGGTGGCCAAAATAGTTAGCTATATGAAGATAGGTGGTTCAATATTTTCTACCTAATGAATGAAGTTGCCTATGAGGTTAGATCCGAAAGCTTGAGAGGTAATGGTATCATTATCATAATACCATTTATTCCCAAAAATATCTTAGAATGCTACCACTTTCTTGGTGTGGTTAGAGGAAGGTGAAGGGGCAACTATCTTGTTGATGTAGCACCAAGGGTAAGAGATAGTGGCTAAAGTGGTCGCTAATTGTGTAGTAGAAGCATTGAATGCACTCATGGTATCTATACCTAACGTATCTATGCTTCAAGATGTGTAGACATTTGTAGGCATGGTTAGTGGTATGTTAGACATAACTTAGCATGAAAAGTTTCTAGAACGATTGATAGGAATTGAGCAACTAACTCTAGACATCTTTGATCTTCTAAAAACATCATTGCGACCTAGTCAAAGCTTCTTAACACAAGGGACAAATGCATTATCCTAGAAGAGCAACTCAAAATATCCTAGGAAAGAAGCCAACACTTGGCTATGGAGGTTTTCAAACTTCATGCCCAACTTGTTGATCCTATGATCCTCAACCCAACAATAACAAGAGATGAAGGTTTCAAATAGCTTTATGAATGATTCTAGAAGGTTGAGAAGGAGGCAGTTATGACCATCTTCAACTAGTCCACAGCTAAAGTAGAAATGCACTTAATCTAGAAGGACTTGGAACATATGCACTAGGAAAATGAAGCCTTGATTGCACAAAATTATTACCTATGAAATGTTGATGCATAGAAGGATCATATGCAAGAATTTCTTCATCAATAATAGGAGCAACTTACTAGGATGAACACTAAACTAAGGAGATTAGTTGCTGAAAACTATAATCTGTTAATGGAGGAAGTGCATTCATTGTGCCTAAAATTGGCCATCAAAATCATCGCCTAGAAGAATGAGGTCCTTATATTTGAGAAAGTGAAAAATCACTACAAGGATGAGGTTGGCCTACAGAATGAAGTGAATGAAAAATAAATTTAGATAGAAAAGGTGAAATTAAATGAAGCCTCCAGCAACTCGAACAAGGAAAAGAAATGTGGTAGCCCATTGTTGATGGGATTGACACCTACAACAAAGTGAAAATATGCTTGAAGGAGATGAAAATTAAGGAAATGATAGAATATATGAAGTTTGCCAATCTCTAATATGTAAAATTGGTAATGATAATTGCTAAAAAATTGTGGTCAAAGTTAGAATAACAAGTTGCTAGCTCGTATCTATTATACAAGGCTGAGCTCAAACACCGCAAGGATGCCAAGTAGAAGCTTGAGACTATGAATGCTAAACTCAATCATTGATGTGCCTATTCCAACCTACTTGGGATGTGCCTATTCCAACCTACATTGGGAAAGTTACATGGATGATGCATGATCCTAGGAATAAGAAGGAGAAAATTAAAGCACTACTGGATGCTTTTCACCTCTCACTTGAAGTTGTAGTAGCAGCAAGACAATCCTACCCACTTCAGCTGCTACCCATGCGTGAAGTTGACAAAGGTCCCTAGGAGCCTCAGGAACCACCACCACCTAGGACCATTTAATATTCTCCAACAAGCTTTACATCATCAAGGAATGTGCTATCTAGTTTTGAAGAGTTGATTCATGGTGTTCAATTTTGTATCCTAAACACCTTCACTTTTTGTAATGTATGGATTCATACACCCAAGCACTCCATTTTTTGTCAAGTTAGTCAATTTATCTTATTTGAAGAAAACTTAATCAATAATCCCATACCTTTCCAATCTTGGAAAAGAACTTGAGGATAAGTTTTCATTTAGTCATGGGGGTATGATGAATTATGCTTAGTTGGCTACATCAACAAGGCCTAGTCGATGCATCTTACCATGCATTGATGAGGCTCCATCAACACATTGTTGAAAATCATCTATAAATATGCACTTGCAGCCACATTTATGGAAAGTAGAGTTTGTAGTTGTAGCAGAGCTCTTGTAGTTTTTCCATTTGAAATTTAGAATATTTTCTCTGAGTGCCCACATCAAGAGTCATTAAATGTATGAATCTTTATTCAAGCATTGTTGTACCTAAGCATGATAGTGTGTGTGGCAATAAAGATGAGCTTTCTGATAAGCCTTGTAGCACTTTGGATAGATTAGCTATTTTATTTATGCATCTAATGTTCTCAATTATTTATTAAATTTTTTCAATTAGTTATTAAATATTTTTCAGTTATCACATTAATAAAGCAATTAAGCTAGATAGATTAAACACATAAGTACGACCACTTCGAGTGTAACATGTATTTTCCTGGTAATCCTAGTAGCGTTATTACTTGGTATGCCTAGTAGCATAATGCTTGGTTGTCTAGTAGTGGATACGTGGGTTTAGGACATGTATAGAAAGTGGGATTATATGCTTATGTTAATATTAGTTAAATGCTAGTTAATTAGTTAATTCAGATTAGTTAATCAAATTCCTTTTATCTACATTTTGAGCACCAAACTATAAAACATAAAATGATAAAAATTAGATGGCTTAGTTACACTTAACCATACCAACAAATATCACAAGTATAATTGGAAAGACAATGATTAACCTTAAGGCTAGATCTCCTTCCTAAAGGACTAGTGAGCCAAAAATGATAAAGTTTGTAGAATTCAACTGGATCGAGTGTGAACACTTTGTGATTCTTATGGTTGGGCATAGGGGTACCTCGCCACTCATCAATAGGGAATTAAAGAATATTTATTGAAATATTTTCAAAGAGGGAAAAATTGCTAGTGGAATTGAGAAAGAAAGATGCACCATTTCATTGGTTAAAAAAATGTAAAAATATATTTAAAAGCCTAAAATAAAATCTAATTGAAACACCAATATTAAGAGGTCTAGATTGATGAAGGCATTTTGACATTATGAAAAATGCTTACAACTATGTTTTAAGAACCATACATAGCTAGATGATTAGAAAAGGCCCTACTATATATAATATATTAGTTGAAGCATTACATGAGCACAACTTAACTATACACTACAAAGAAGGATCTTATAATTTTGAAATGTGCAATTGAAAAACTTAGACAATTTGCACTTAGATATTTAATCTATGTCTACACTAACCATAGTGCAATTATTCTTGATGAATAAACTAGTGATCAATCCAAGAGTGATTAGATGTCTCATAATATTACAGGAATTCAACATCATCATGATTGAAAGAAGAGAAATTGAAAATGTAGTAGCTAATTATCTATCAAGGCTATGTTGGAAGCCACAAGATAATAAAGAATTTTCATTTGGCTAATTCCTATATGAGTTCTTATTTTTAATGTAAAAAATGATTATAGAGTCAATAGGGAAGTCTTGGATCATTGGTTTCAAGACTTATCACACATTCCAATAACTTTCTACTAAATGGGATAAACGATAGAAGGAAAAGTTTCTCCATAAAGTTAAATAATTCATGGAAATTGAAGATAATATATTTAAGATATGTATGAATGGACTAACTTGATGGTGTGTTATGGAGGAAAATCTACAAAGAGTTCTATAAGATACACATGAAAGAGCATGTCATGGTCATTACATAGGGATAAATGCTCTAAAAATTATCATGGTAGGATATTTTTGGTGTATCATATTTAGATATGCACACTAATTTGCACAACTTTATGAAATATGCCAAAGAGATAGAGGACTAACAACTAAGCATGAGGCATCATAATAATGAATAGAACCATTAGAATCATTTGATATGTGGAAAATTGATTTTATGGGACTCATCACATTGATGTTGCATGGGAAATAATACATAATTTTGACAATTGGTTCTTACACCAAGTAGGAAAAATTAGTTATAGTCAAAGATTGTATAATACCAATAGCGGTAAAGTTCTTTTAAAAACATATGGTGAATAGGTTTGGAGTACCTAGAATTTTGATCTCAGATAATGGAAAAAACTTTAGCAAAAGCACATTTAAGAAACTAATGCAAATTTTTTTTGGGCTTAATCATAAAATCACTACACCATATCACCCCTTAGTATATGATGAGGTTGAAGTTACTAATAGATAAGTCACATGAATATTTACTAGAATCATTAGTAGGTATAGGAAGGATTAGAGTAGTAAGCGTAATGATGCGCTATGGGTGTATTGATCACCCTAGAAACCTTCTATAGGGTATTTTTCATATGAAATCATTTATGGTAAGTTACCTATCCTACTAATTCAAGTAGAAATTAATACCCTACCACTACTTGTGAACTTTACTTAAAGAACAATTGATGAAGCTTAGGTTATTGGATGAAAATCGATTAGTTGCTTAAATAAGTAATGATATTCATAAAAAATACTTCAAATGCTAACATTATGCTTCTATTAGGCAAGTTTCTATCAAACTTGAAGATAGAATTTTTTACTCTAAACAAAATCATGTTACTTAAAAGATTAAGTTTCAAACTTTATGGGAAGGATTCTATATAGTTCATGTCATCTATCAATTTAGTGCTATACAAATTTATCATCTAGCATACCTAAAAAAATTATTTCTTATCAATATTTAAGAAGTCAAGTCATCCCATAACTTTTCACTATCACAGAATTCTACTATGAATCATACTTAGATTAATTCCCATTCAATTTTCTAAATTTCCTTGTATAATAGTTATGGGGAAGTTATTGGTTGTTCTTAGGCATTGTAAGTTATTTTTATATTTTTTAATATTTTTCCTAATTCATTACAACCTTTCCAATTCTTGGAATTTTCCTAATTGTCTAATATCTTTACTATTCTTTGATGTTTTCACAATTCTTATTATTTATTCAATTCTTTAGTATCTTCCAAATTCTTTATATGTTTTCCTATTCTTGTATATCTTTGATTCTTCATATAATTTTTCTATTTTTAAAGTATATATTTTTATTGATTTTTATAATAAAGTATCAAGCAATAAACAAGATGTAATTAAACAATAAGAATTTTATCCTATGTTATCAAACCATTGAAAGAGTAATTGTATATACTATGGACATGATTACATTCTTATTATAAATAACTAAAATAAACTTACAATCATTATTCCTTAATGGAAATTTCAAGAGCAAAGTGGGAATGAAAAGGGTGTGGCATCAAGAGGATTTGTGGATTCTCTAAGTGTTATCTATGGATCTCATTGCATTGTAAGTTTGTATCATCTACTTATGTTCTAACTTCAATTGGAAGCATGGTTTTACATAAGTGCTACTTTGCCATGTCACTAGGAAGACATGTTACCCATGCCTAAAGGTAATTTTTTAAATAAGACTAGCATAGTGGTTACCTAATAAAATTCATATAATAAACATTCCTAGGGATACCATTGGAAAGACATGTTATCCATCCCTAAAGGTAGGTTGCTTCTCAAGAATTTAAAATTTTTTTCATAGACTCATATTAGTTATAGGGCTAGAAAGACATATTATCAATGCTTAAAGATACTCAAGTGACTAATGGATACGTCTCCTTTAAAATAAACTAATTAATCAATAAATTTCTTCCTTATTCTTCATTGTTAAGTAATGATATTCCTTGTAGAGATGGCAGTCTCATGATTGTAAGTTTTGGGATGATATACTATGATGTCACTAGTACATGGTATGGACTTGGTTTGGATCTTTGACAAATAGAATAATGATCACTTTAACCATGCATTACACATAGAATTCATTATGCTCATGGTATGAAATCTCAAATTTCACTTTCTACAATACTTGCTATTACTATATCACCTCACTCTTAAATATACTTATAATTCAATGGTTTTATGTACCATAGTGTTATTTTCTTACTAGGGAAATACTAACATGTGTGTTTTGAAAGATAGGTATGATTTACACTCAACTCCTTAAGTGTCCATGGATACTTATACGCATGGTTATACAAGGGAATGAAGGGCAAGAGCCTAATTTGAGAGGATCCACTTATACAACTTTTTGGTTTCATACTTGTCCATTCCTAGATACTTTACTACTAGTCACTAGTCTCCTACCTAGTCATATTCACTTATGTGCTTAGAAATTTTTGATCTAATCACTCCTTAAATCATAATTAATTTATCTTGCCTAAAATCCTTACTTATTATCATCTTGATAACAAAATGACATATTTCAACCATCATCTATTACTGAATATCCTTTAGACTAGCTTAGGACCTCCTAGTCTACCTTATTCATTGATTTTTTTCCATCATAATTTGCAAAATGTTTTAAAATTTCAATGTTAATATCATATATATGATATTGTATTACCTATAATATTTTAGATACAATATCAAATCTATAATACCATATCTATGATATTTCCCTTCAAAAAATCTATATATATGCATGATTGTTAGAAAAATTTTTATTTCCACTTTCAAATGCAAAAGGAGTTATGTGTAACAATAAGATTTTGATTTGATTCAAGTTAACACAAACTAAATTTCTCTTCAAATAAGATTTTAATATGCTTGAATAATACATTAGGGATAGGCGATAGGTCGTTCATGTTGTAAATATTTCTAATTATTAGAAAACTGTTTAGAAAATGATTTTTCTAAAATTGTTATTTTTCCTATTTTTGTAAGTTTCAAAATATTGTAATCCAAATTAAAAATAAAATTAATTAGGTTTTTACAATTCCTATTAAACATATAAAATCTAATGAGAGGTTATGAACTATTAGAATTTTTCTTAGAATATTTGGGAATCCTTGAATTTTTTATGATTACAGAAGCCTTTAAAAAGAATAGTTAAAACTAGAGAACTTCCATAGGGTAGAAAGAAAAGATCTAGAAGAAGATGCAAAGGACAAGGTAAAGATCAAACTCCTGCTAAGGAACAAAAAGCATAGTCATACTAAATCTAGTAGCCAACACTAGGAACTAGGTAGTCTATCCATGTAGACATTATGGAACAACCTATTCTAGAATAAGACAAATATCTCATGTTCTCAAATGAATGCCTCTAGGCCATTCAAGATAAATTCATCATGTTCACTATCATAGTGGAGCTTAATTTTGGCATATTCATGGAGTTTTCTTCTATAGGCATCATGCTTCTAGGCCACCATCACCAATAATAGTGAATGGTATTTTGGAGAGACCTACTAGTTTTGACATAGTTAGCAAGATGATGCCACTATAAAGATTGAAGGAGTTACCATGTGATATATAGTTGAGATCATCGTTAAAGCATTGAATCTACCCAAAATTGAAGCTAATATTGCATAAATTTCTATAAAGCTCAACACAAATGCTAGAAATTTATGGTTAAAAGGGCATATGAGATAATAGAAAAAGAATATAATGGATTTTCTGCAGCTAAGAAGATTTATTTCAAATAGGAAAATATCACATCTTTTATACTAAATATTTGAATAGAATATCCACCTATGCTACTATAGGAAGCATCGTATTCATGGGAAAGTTTCAAGTAAATATAGCTTACTTATTATTTTTGAAGATTCAAAGGAGGTTTAAAGAAAGGAAGATAGTGAAATCCACTTTTTCATTTTTATGCTTAATTAGAAAGGCTTGCAAAAAAGTAGATATTTTTAGATATACAAATGATGTTTTAAGGAAAGTCCACAATGCCTTCTATGCTGGAATCTCCAAGGTAATATTACCCATGAAGGTTAGAAAAATGACTAGGCCTTAAGGCTACAGTAGGATCCACATCATTAATCAACATTCTAGCCATAGGAATGGACTAAGTAGATCAACTTTAGATGTAGAATGAGTAGTATTGAGTACTCTACCAACACAAGAAATTGATTATAGATACTTCATGAGAAATATTAAATAGTTATTAGAAATAACATGTTGGAATAGCAAGAAAGTGATAATATGTATTGAGTAAAAGACAATCCTATCAAACCTGCCATATCCATAGGATTAGTTAGTTTTCAAGTATATTTTTAGGCTAAAGATGATGATGATTAGATGTAACAAATATGATGGAACACTACATATTTTCAAGTGATACTAGGAAGGAATAGTAGAAATGATTATTAATCACATGAAAGAATCATTTAATATTCCCATTGTGCCTCCAACAAATATTTCTAGAGTCAAAGATGTTTAAACCCTTTCTATAACATCAAGAAATAAAACTACTGTAGATAGCACAAGTAATGTAAAATATTTTTGATATTTCTAGTAATATGACTTTAGTATAGTCAAAATTAATCTCAACAAAAGGCCAACTAGTAATCATTGAAATAAGAATATAAAATGTAGAAGCTGAAGTGCAAAGACTACATGAGGAATCAACCCAGTTAAGAGTTTGAAAGCAAGACCCTACACAACATGTAATGCTACAATAGCTACACTAATTCATAAATGATTAGATCAATCAAATGATGACCAATAACAAGTAGTTAGAGATAGAAAATGAGAAAGAAATGTGGAATGCTTCAACTGCTATCACCTAGACATACATACATGCTAAGGATATTGGTATATTAGAAGAGGAAAACTAGAAACTTGATGCAAAAAATATAAGATTGATAATTTTTTTTAAAAAAAGAACATGGTTGAGGAAAGCATCCATCAATTAAAAGAACATTTTGCTACAATCAACCTTGATATGAGAAAATTATCTAAAGAGAATAGGATCATATTCATGAAAGAAGGATATGTAATTTGACAAGGCTAAAAAGCATGAGAAGATCAAAATACATTTAAAGATTAAGTGATCATGTACTAGAAAATTAATGAAAAGGAGGTCTAGATGGTCAAATCCAAGATCGATTCCATTACATAGTAGTTACTTGATTAGAAACCCATCATGAATAGTCTCATTTTTATTCATCAAGAAAAGCTCAAGAATAAAGACCTACAGATTTGCAAACTAATAGAATAAATAGAGTTAGCAAATTTGGGTTATACTAACTTATCCATTTTAACATTAGGAAGATTGAGAAAAGAATTAGAATAACAATTGGTTATAGTGTACTTGATGTACAAGAAAGAGTTTATGGATAGAAAAGATCCCATCAAAAATTGCATATTGCAAAGTCTATGTTACAAGTGGTCAAGGTTGGTTACTAGGATAAAAAAGATGTAGCAACAAACCTTGCCATAAGGATGATAGATTATTAAGAATTATAAAAATAGGCTAAGGGTTTTGAAGTAGAGTGAACATAATTTGTAGAATGATATTTCAAAGTAAATAAGCTATTCCCATAGTTTTCATGTCCTTGGAAAGTATCAACATGAGAAACCATTACCATGATGATATGGACAATATGTGATCCAAAGGCAAAAGAAGAGAAACTAAGAGCCTTGGTGAGTAAGTATCTATCTTAGAAAGCTACCAATATAGGGAAGAGGCCAATGGAGGAGCCATTATTCTTAGGAACATGGAGGACTACATCAAGTCTCTATTTTATTTTATTTTGTTTTATATGTCAATTGTGTTATCAATATGTCAATTAGGCTTTGCGTGATAAGTTTATAAACCACTCAAACAAAGACGTGACATTTAACAGTCAAATAGATAGTCATGTATAGATGAAGTGTCATTAAGTCTATGTAACCCCAAGAATTTGTAAAAATACTATCCTTCTTTTGTTTGAACTTGAGGATGGGTTTTTAGTCAATCATGGAAGTATAATAAATCATGTTTTCTTCAAATGACTATAATATTGTAGATGTAATATCGTAGTTTAAAATATAATGTCATAGATGCAATGTAGTGGACCATGGAGATGCCTATAATTAGGAGCCTACCATTGTGTTAAAGGATATATTTTTATCAACACTTCACCTAGATTGGATTTACATTTTCATGCAATTTACTCTTTCATTTTCATTTATATTTTCTATATCATTTACTATTTTCATGTTTGTTAATATCAGTAGAATAAGTATAACTAGTTTTAAAAAAAAAGTATGATTGTTTCGTAATATAGTAGTAGCTTTATACTAAATTTTACTCAATAATCCCAGTGATAATTACATTGTCCCAGGATGTGTATAGAAAACCTAGAATTGATACTTATCATCATTAGGCTAGATTAGCTTTATATTTTTATTGTTAGTTGATAGAATTTTTATCAATGTCACTATATTTTTTGTTAGCACACTTAGAGTCATACAAAATCATCTAATCATATACCTCACTAAGCATTAAACCATATGCTTTGAACTTCCCTAAGTTAGGTGAGAATACAATAATCATAAACTAATCATTAACTTTCTAGTATCCTTACATTATTCCATTCACAGATTATGATCTAGTCATAGATGTATACTTGTAATTTGTATGGTTGAGTGTTAGGAACTCTCACCACTTATTAATATGCTATTAAGAAATTTAAATATTTAACCTAAATTCATAACAAGCCTTTAAAAATTTATTGGCAAATAAAGTTTTCAAAAATTAAACATATAACTTGAATTTTAAATACATATGTTTTTACCACTAATCCTTTTCATATGCATATTCATAATAGTTTATGTAAGGTATATTTAAAACCTTATAATGGATAGTGGTGGTATCACAAAAGGTTGACAATACTAATAGAATAATCTTAGGATATTTTACCCTTTTTAATCAACTCCTCTAAGAATATTGAATTTTAACCTTTGTTTTACCATTTAGTTTCTTAATGTTAACCTTAATTCTTAAAATTAGTTTCAAATATTCTCCTTTTTTTCTATATCTCTAAAACCTAATGTACATAGTTTACAAAGATTTAACAATACCATGAATTTATAACAACCAACTTAAGATTAACATTTATGATCTCCCTTCATCATTTCCTTTAGGACTATTAAAAATGATCAAAGTTTTTATTTCATTTTTTTCTATTTTATCTATGGTATTGTTTTCATTATAAGTATATTACACCAACATGATGTGTTACCATCATTGTGTTCAAATAGTTAGTTAAGTTAATCATTCTAATTGACAATTATTAAGTTATGTTATTAATTATTTAGTACAATTATAAGGATTTATTTTTTGGATGCATCATTTTATACATATTAAATAGCCATCACATGGTGAACATAATATCATCATTATGAGTTCCATTTCTAGTCTTGTGTAGATAGAAGGTTATGCATCAAATATTCTATAAGCTTAATGATGAACATGTTTATGTTGTCTACGACAATGTTGCATATGCAACGTCAAGGCTGCAACATCGGGTACATAACATGAGGGTATATATACTTTAGGCCTATATATACTATGCTTGGTCCCCCATTTTGAATACGTTTTTTAGGTTAGTTCTTAGTCAGAGTCACAAAGCTCTTGCCATTTATTTTCCTCAGAGTTAGAATACTTTTTAAGTGCTTGTAGAAGGAGTCTAAGTGTGTAGAGGTCTTTGTTCAAGCACTGATGTACCTGAGCACAGTAGTGTGATGTGAATAAAATGAACTCTTTTGATAGTTCTTGTAGCACTAATAATAGATTAATATTTTCTTTAATACATTTTACTTTCTTTCTCTTTACTTTAATGCATTTGAATTAAGCAGTTTATTTCTAGTTGTTAATAAACATAAGCATGACCACTTTGAGCATACATATAGTAGTTGCTAACCACACAATGCTTAATGTTTTGTAGCCCAACAACACTATATGTGTTGAGGAAAGTGGGAAGGTTACTTGTGTTAGGTTAGATAGGCAGTAAACAAGTTAGATCTTAAGTTACTCTACTCTTCATTTTTGTTGTAGGTAATTACATCTATAAAACATAAAATGATAAAAAAATTATATACCTCAATTACACTTAAACCATACTCATGAGCCTCACAAGTGTAGTTGGGAAGACAATGAACATTCTCAACACCCATTTCTCTTCCTAGGATAGCTAGTGCATTAGATAACTATAAGTCCACTAAATTCAACTAGATCATGTGTAACACCTTAGTGATTCATATGGTTGGATGTAGGGGTACCTCATCGCTCACCATTGATGCCATTGCCAAGGACCTTTTTGTTGTTTCATGTGCTATCTAGGACCTACTGACTAGTATTTAACTCATTGGAATGAACCTTAAAGTCATATCCTATTTTACAATACTACAAAACTATTTGTAAACACACTATGATTTTTATTTCACTAATTAATAATGTCCTCTTCTCCCAAGAGTGATTCACTACCCAAGACTAATAAAGCTTATTAGCCAGTGCCTCAACAATATTGAATTGTATATACTCATCCTAATGAGCATGCACCAAACTTCACCTTCATCCTACACTAGGATGAACAACTACAATGGTATGACATGGAAGGAAACATTGTGTTGCCACCCAATCAAGTTGTTCCTGCAATGCTCTACTAAATGCTTACATGATGTGGTCTTCAAGATGACCATGCGGAGTATATCATGGAAGAGAGTAATTCCAGGGATTATCATCCCATTGAAGAAAAATGTTTACAAGACCAAAAACTAGAGAAGTGCTATGTATTTTCAAAGGGAAAAGGGCTTAATGATTCTCCATTCCAATTATACCAACAAGCTAGTTAGAAATCCTTCTCTAGGGGTTTTTCATTCAATGAAACTCCTTTCTTTGACTTCGATGATGGAGGTTAAAATTAGAACTTGCACTCCACAAGTTGTAATCCTCATTCTAGTAACAAGGGATCCAATGCCAAAGAAGGATCTAGAGGGGCAAGTCAAGGCAAGGATGCAGATAAGAAGCAAGATCATGATCGTGGTTGCGATCATTGAAGAGGTGGAAGTAGGTGCCATGATGGTACTATTTCTTCTTTCTTTTTCCCTTTATCATCATCTTCTTCTTCTTTGGGCTTTGACCATCACTGTAGAAGGCAAGACCCTAATGGAGGTGATGAAAATGAACAAAATGACCGACAAAACCAAAATGACCAAAGGGACCATCAGGAAAAAGATCAAGGGCATAGATGTTGAAGAGAGGCACATCACCATGAATGAAGGGGTAGTAGAGTGCATCAAAGGCACCATGATTAGGGCCTTGATGAACCTCTACTTTCTACTTGAAGTATGCTTAATATTGCAAAGGTAATAAGATTTTCCACAAGGCATGTGAAGGATAGTTGGATCAAACAATTATACATGAACAATATTCCTAGATTTGAAGGAGGATATAACTTTAATCCATAGAATCATCTTCAAGCTTTTCAAGATGCATGTGCCTTGCAAAATATAGAAAAAAAGTGGTAGAAACTAAAGTTATTCCCCAGGAAACTTATCAAAGAAGTAGAAAACTGGTACTAGTCCTTAAAGCCAAAATCTATCAGATGGTGGAGTACCATGCTCAAGTTATTCAATGATAACTATCAAGCATACTTCAAAGTGTCCAAATTAAGAAATAAAATTCAAGGATTGAAACAAGGAAGGCATGAATCCTTGGATGCTACCATTGGTCAATACTATGGCTTAATGCACAAATGTTTGGGGCATGGTTATTCTTAATTGGATTAACTTCACCATATAGTAGAAAAGCTTCTATTAGAAATGAGTGGAACCCTTGGTGTCTATGCCCAAGGGTGACTATTAGAACTAAGTGCCTATTAGATACAAAGATTAATATAGTAGGTCATCAAAGAGAAGGGAGAACTAAGAAAAAGAGAAAGTGCAAAAGAGTACAACTATGATCCTTCCATTTGCAAGAGGAAGGTTCAATTCTGTGACAATGAGGACAAGTTTGTATTTGATGAAAGGGTGAATAAGAAAACCTTACCACTTCAAAAATTATAATCTGAACTTACAACCAAGGTTGATTAGTTATGGAACTTAATGGATAATAGATTCTATGTTGTTCTTAGAATTGCTGAAGAGTCCAAAGAATAGGGTAGTGACCATAAGTGCAGTAGGTGCAAGAAAGCTTAACATACATATCACAAAGGTAAGGGAAAGATTGCTATAATAGAAGAGGTTACAAATAGTGAATTAGATGATTATCATGGGTGTGATGTCTATCAGTATGAACATCCTAAGGGATGTTTCCCCATTGTGTCACATCTACGAGAGTCTAGGGTATATGCCTTACATCCATGACTTACACAAAGGTAAAAAACTAGAATGTTACCTTATCTTAAGGTAATCTTAAGCAATTTCACTAGCAACAATTGTATTAGCCAAGTGGAGCTTCACCACAACTGTATGAATAGTATCAATAGTGGTAGCAACCACAATCATGGGCATTAGCACCACCAAGGAAATAATAGCCTTACTAGTAGCCTAATCCATATGGTTACTATATTTAGTGGCCCATGTCTTCACATAACTCCTCTAGTCATGTCTCTAATTTTTAGCCTTACTACTACCCTTTAGATTATTATCATTCCCATTCACTACATGAAAGAAGAAATACTACCTCGTACACTTATCCTCCTCCTATCCCTGCACATGCTCTCCTCCACCCACATAGCTACCACCTACTCCACCTATGAAGGGTGAACTACTAGCTCAATTACAATAATGCAACACTATGAGCACTGTTAATCTACAACCGAATTATCAATTAGAGGTGTCAAATGCCTAATCAAAGAAAATACCTTTCTTCGACCCCATAGTCCACCTAAGCCCTCTCATACACCTATGATTGACAACCTTGCTCTTGCCTCTCCCTCCTTTGTATCAAATTCCTTCAAGCCTCCTTCAAACCAAACTCTACCTAGGATCCATATTGTAATGGTCACTCATATTGTGTCTAATTGGAATCATGTAGGAAACCTTCTTGAGAAATTAGCTAATCCTAAAAGTCCCTTAATTTATGTGTAGATTGCTGGAAATGAACTATGTAAGGCTCTTCTCGATTTAGGTTCTGATGTTAATTTTATTTCTCATGAGATGCACACTACCTATAACCTACCTCCTCTCAATATGAGCAACATAAGGTTAGAATTAGCATACTAGTCAATCACTGTTCCATTGGAACTAGTAGAAGACATTGTAACCACTATTTGTGGGTGGTCTTATCTTGTTGATTTCCTAGTAATCAAAGTGGAGAATTGCAAAGGGGATTTTTGAATCATCATGGGAAGGACATGGCTGAGAACTGTCAATGCAAGAATGGGCATCAGATATCTTTCCATGGAAATATTTAAAGAAAATGCATTTGGAAAGATTGAGAAGAAGAGAGTTCCATGAATTACGTACAATGATATAGGGTGCAATTGTGTGTAGAAACTCTAGGTCATAAAGCAAGCATCTATCTCAGCATGCAAGAAGTGTGCACAAAAAGTAGAAATTGAAAGGTGTCTGTATGCAGTAGCCACAAAACAAGAGGGCACCTAGTGGTTAACTACTAATTTAGAAAGTAGCACACTTTGCATGGAACCAACTAAGAGCCTGACATGTGCATATGTCATAAGCATGGATGAACTAGAGCAGGTTCATCACTAACTCTTTGATGACACAAATAATGATTCTCACTAGGGAGAGTTGAAAATTCATAAAAAATTTAAGCAAGAGCCCATTGAACTAAAAATGCTACTAGCTAGAATGAAATATGTGTTTTTGAAAAATGGAAAGCCAGTTATAATCAATGAAAAACTTGCTCTAGGATAGAAAAGGATGTTGTTTAATGTAGTTAAAATATGGTCAACAACATTTGCTTGGTCATATCCTAAACTCACAAGGATTGATCCTATGATATGTTAGCATTGCATCTACACCGACCCAGCCATGAAGCCAAAATGCTAGCAATAGAGGTAATTGAATCCTAAACTAAAGAAGAGCATCAAAGAGGAAATTGAGCAACTCCTCAAGGTAGGATTCATTTATCCCATTGCGGATAGCGAGTGGGTTAGCCCACTTGTAATTGTGCAAAAGAAAGGTGACAAGTGATAGGTCTCCATCTATTTTAGGCTGTTGAATATGGTAACATTCAAGCATCATTTTCCATTGCCATTTGTTGACCAGGTGCTTGACACCATATCTGGGCATTACTACTACAACTTTCTAGATGGTTATAGTGGCTATAACCAAATTCAAATTACACCAAAATACTAGGCAAAGACAACATTCATGAGTCCCTGGGGTAATTTTGCATATTGTAAGATGCCATTTGGTCTATACAATGCTCCTACCACATTCCAGTGCCTAGTCCTAAGTATTTTTTAATAGTAGATTAGTAGTGGTGTGGAAGTCTTCATGGATGACTTCTCCACTTATGGAGCTACATTTGAACAATTCTTGGATTACCTTAAGTAAGTGTTGAAATGATGTGTTGAAACTAACTTGTGCCTCAATTGGAAAAAAAGTCACTTAATGGTCAAGGAGAACATTGTATTGAGGCATAGGATATCACAAGTAGGAATTAAGATGGACCCTAAAAAATAATGGTCATCAAGGAATAATTCGCTAGCTAGAAATAGTTAAAGATGTTCAATCATTCCTTGGATATACTGGCTATTACCGGTGACTCATAAAAAATTTATTTAATATTGCAAAACTGTTAGTCAAGCTAACAAAGAAATATGCTCTCTTTATTTGGACCACAAAATGTGAGAAAGCATTCCAGCAACTGAAAAAGAAGCTATAGAAACTCCAATCCTACAAGTACCTGACTAGTTCATGCCAGTTCATATCATGATGTATGCATCAAATTATGCCTTGGGAGCTATGTTGATGTAATTAGATGAAAATATATGACCATACTACATCCATTTCACTAGCTAAAGCATTGTGGGTGCATAACTAAACTACACTGCCATAGAGAAAGAATTGATGGCAATGGTGTTTGCTCTAGAGAAGTTTAGGCATTATGTGCTTAGATACAAGGTGTTTGTGCACACTGATCACAGTGCCATTTGCTTCCTAATGAACAAGCCAATGATGAACTCCCGTGTCATATGGTGGCTGGTGATCTTGCAAGAATTTGATCTTACAATGGTAGATTGAAAGGACATTGAGAATGTGATCGCTGATCACTTGTCTTGGTTGTGATGAAACAACAAAGAGGAAGAAAGCCCATTCTCTGACATGTTTCCTAATGAACTCCTATTTGCTAAAGCTATAATTGAACAAATGCCTAATGAGCCAAAATGTTATGATGGCATTCTCACCTATCTTCTCACTCAGGAGATGCCACAAGGGTTGGACCACTGAAAAAAAAGTATTTTTTTCACTAGTTAAAGCACTTCATGGAGATCAATAGACATCTCTACAAGGTGTGCATCAATGTCCTAGTTCATTGGTGTGTCCCTAATGCTAATCAACTATGCATTCTCCAAGATGCTTATGAAGGTCCTTGTGGAGGACACTATGCTGCGAGATGCACAACCATTAAAATCCTTATGGTAGGTTATGACTAGCCAACACTCTTTAGGAATGCTCACCATTATGTCTGCTCTTATGAATGATGCCAACGAGATGGTGGAATGACTACTCGAATGGAGGAACCTCAATAATGATTCAACCACTAGAACCCTTTAACATCTAGGGCATTTACTTCATGGTTCCATCAAATCCATCATAGTTGTTGTTGACTATTATCTAAAATGGGTAGAAGTAGCAATCATCATTAACTGTACATCTTCTACTACTAGTTGGTTTGTACAAGAAAATGTTGTAAATAGGTTTGGTATGACATGTGATTTAATTTATGATAATGGAATTCATTTTACAAGAACTACTTTTCTGAAAATCATGCAATGCTTGAGGGTTGAACACAAATTCATAACACCTTACCATCCCCAAGCTAATGGTCAAGCTAAGGTTACCAATAAGGAAATCACAAGGATACTAACAAGAACTATTAGCAAGCATAAGAAGGACTAGAGCATAAAACTCAACGATGCCCTTTGGGCCTACTACTCAACATGGAAACTCCCAATAGGCTATTCTCCCTATGAGCTTGCGTACAAAAAATTACCAACACTTTCTATTCAATTCCAACTCTGTACACTTTCAATAGCTTGTGACCTTGACCTTTACTTGAGTCTAGGCCAAAAAGAATGACTGATGAATCTCAACCTGCTAGAACAAAATTGATTAGTGCCCCTATCATCTAATGAGTTGCACAAGGCCTATAACAAAAAGTGTCATGACCTAAAAATCAGAAAAGTCAAATTTCAACCAAGAGGTAAGGCTCTCTACTAGAACCCCACAAATGTAGCTCAATAAACTAAGTTTCAAATGTTGTGGGAAGGATCTTACATCATTTATGATACTTTTCCTTCTAGGGCCATGATGATCTATAAACCTAAGAGCTTGAATAAAAAATAGCTAGTCAACATTCAACAAATCAAACCTTTCCATGAGCATACACTAGCTAACACAATAAGCACCTCATTAGATGGATAACCACACCATATTTTGGATCTCATTCTTTCAACTTAGTCATGGGGGAGATGGCCACCCATTCTAATCATATAAGAGGTTCCACAGTTTTTCAAACTTTTTTGTTTTACATATTTTTTGTTTTAAAATTTTTTATTTTATACATTCTTTATTTTAGATCTTTTTATTTTCATGTTATTGATCTTTTTTAATTTTTTTTACACCATCATTAGTGCATTTTCTATTTCTTGAATATTTTACAGTTTCTTTTATATTTTCTTTTATTTTATTTGGTGTGATTTTCTAAATTTTCTTAATAAGTGCTAGGTACAATGGTAATGTGTTAACTAAAGGTGGTATGTACCATTTTTGTTATTTGATTGTTGGTGTCTAGTTATAGCTTTGAATTTTGATATAGATGATTAGGATATGGTTTCTTTTTCATGCAATAGGTAGTAGGTCCACAATGTCCACCCATCCATAAACACTATGGTTTTCCTTATTTTGGAGACATGTAGTCCATTTTTAATTAATAAAAATTTAATAGATTTGTGATTGTGGTAGTTTCTAGAATTGGGAAGGATTCAAGGGGATTCATTATTCTTTGTGCCTTTCTGTTTGCCTAGGTTCATGTGTGTTTTCATGGATTTCTTACCATTTCATGTTGATCAATAAAAGGAAGTTGAATAAGTCCTTGCATAGTGTGGTTCTCATCAAAAATAAAAAAAATGATGAGAACTCAAAGCACACCCCCTAGACAAAATAAATGCATACGTCCTCACATGGTATGGTTCTCATCGAAAAGAAAAAAACAACAATGAGGATTCAATGAACACCCCTTGGACAAAATAAATGTATGTATCTTTGCATGGCATGGTTTCCATTTAAAAAAAAATAATGAGAATTCAAAGCATACCTCTTAGACAAAATAAATGGGCTACAAGCACTAGTTGTGGGACTAGTCCCCTCTAACTAAGGCTCTTCTTCACTTCCTACTTCTTCTCTAATTTGGAATGGTGGTTATTTTGTGGGAGCACTCTTGTGTTGCAAGGGATGGATTGGTCTTAGAATATTGATGTGAAGTCATTGAATGTGGTTGGTTTTGGTTTGGACTAAGGATGGATCCTATTAAGTCATTTAACCACAAATCCATAAGGGACTTCATGTGGTCATAATTAGGAACTCTATTCCACTCTCTCTCTCATCCATCTATGCTTCCATGTCTCACCTCACTATTGGTTTCATGTTCTACTTCGATGTTCTATTTTGATGTGTTCATATTCTTAGTTAGTTTCTTCTGAGTTTTTGTACTGAACCTTCAATAAGCATTAATCATCCAAAGAGCCCACAGACTCTTTGGTTTGAGGTTATGAAAAGGCATAAAAGGCCTATGCCTTCTTTGGGGAGGATCCACTTGCATATATTTTGGTTGGGTTAGTTAAGTTATTCATCGTTAGACTTTTTTTCAATCAAAATATTTTTGTTTACTCCATTAATGACATCTAATTGTGCACATCTTCACAACATCTTTCAGTGAACTTTCCCTTTTTATTGTTGTGAATTCTTATACCCTCTTGAAGTCAAGTATTTCCTTGTGTTAAATATTTTCTTTATTTAATTGACCACTTATCTAATTTACCTTATTTTGTTAGCCTTCTCACTAACACTACTCAAGAAATCAATCTACCACAATCACAACCCAACTGATTGTAGCCACTAATAAGACAAGGCATTTAACAGCTATATGTTACACATTGCATACTAATTCATGATTTTGTTGTGATTGTAATGGGAAGCATGGACTGAAAGTAGGGCTATCTTCACCAAGGATGATGTAGTCATACCACATAATGAGGACCATTTGTGATCATTGGATCTTCTATCTCTTCCATTCTTCTATTGCCAAGATGTGTTGGATGTCAGTGTTATCCAAGGTGTTCACTTCTCTTATCATGAACATCCCATTTTGTAAAAATTGTAATTCTGTACACTTGGGCACTTAGAGTTTGTTTGTCCCATTTGAGTCAATTTGTAATGTTAATTAATAATTCCATACCTACCCTATATATTTTGTAAATAACCTATTCCTCCTCTTCTTCACTTGAGGATGAGGTTTCATTTAGTTGTGGAGGTATGATGAACATGTTTGTGTTGTCTACTATGACATCATGTACCTGGAATTGGGGCCACAATGTTAGGTACATGACATTGGGATCTAGCTACAATGTCACATACACGATATTGGGGCTACAACATCAGGTACACAACATCAAGGTCCAGCTGTGCCATTGCATACGCAACATCAAAGTATATACTCTAGGCCTATAAATACTACACTTGGACCCCTGTTTTGAATATGTTTTTGAAGTTAGTTCTTAGTTAGAGTAGTGAAGATCTTTCTATTTATTTTCCTTAAAGTTAGAATATTTTCTTAGTGCTCTTAGAAGGAGTCTAAGTGTGTATGGGTCTTTGTTCAAGCATTGATGTACCTGAGTGCAGTAATGTGACAGGAATAAAATGAACTCTTTTAACAATCCTTGTAGCACTGAGAATAGATTAATATTTTCTTTAATGTGTTTTACTTTCTTGCTCTTTACTTTAATGCATTTGAATTAAGCAATTTATTTCTAGTTGCTATTTAATGAATTAAGCACAACCACTTCAAGTATGCATATAGTAGTTGCTAACCTAGAAATGCTTAAGATTTGGTAGCCCAATAGCACTATATGTGTTCAAGATGTGTTCAGGAAAGTGGGACGATGACTTGTGTTAAGCTAGATAAGCAATAAACAAGTTAGATTTGAAGTTACTCTACTCTTCATTCTTGTTGTAGGAAATTACATCTATAAACATAAAAAAATAAGAAAAATCATATACCTCAATTACAATTAAACCATGCCCATGAGCCTCACAAGTCTAGTTGGGAAGACAATGAACGTTCTCAACACCCATTTCACTTCCTAGAAGAGCTAGTGCATTAGATAACTATAGATCCATGGAATTCAACTGGATCTCACGTAATGCCTTAGTGATTCATATGGTTGGGTGTAGGGGTACCTCGCTGCTCATCACTTAACATGATATCAAAGTAAAATGGTAAGTAATCTTAACAATTGAAAATTGGCTCCTACGAATTAGTAGTAAATATTTTATATAGCTATAACTAAGGCTAGAACCTATGTGTCATTGCCTAAAAGTTAATTATTGAATGCATAAAACTACAACATATGAAAGATTTAAATGAGATTTTTGCTTCAAGGAAATGACCTTAAAGAATCTTTGGTTAAAACTTCCATGATGGATACGAATAATAAGATGGTGCAAATGTTGATAGCTTTGAGCATATCCAAATGGTTTATGGAACTAGTGGACAAATAAAATTTTAAATATATAATATGAAATAATCTTGGAAATATATTTTAAGTGAAAAAATTAATCAAAGATTGGATCTTTGTAAAATCAACTAAATTCCTTAAGACCAAAAGAAGATGAACTACTTGTTACACTTCTGCAAAACATTTCTGCATTACACACTAGTCTATAGGCACTATATAGTAATGTTTTAGATTATATAATTAAGTACTATGATATAATATTTTAAATAAACTATAAAGAATGTACACCATGATGTAACTATGTATAAAAGTCTTCGAAGAAGAAGAAGAGATGAGTGCATACATCTCCAATGTGGAAGTAACTTCCCAAGTGATGGTGGTAAAGACAACAAATGATTGGATAAGAAAAAGAATAATGAGCTATTATCAAATTTGTAGAAGGGGAGGTAGTCATGACGCTAACCATTGTTATGATAATCTAAACAATCCTAAGGCTAATATCATGATGAAGTAATAGACCTATAAATTTGTTAAGAATAGGGCTAAGAAACTTAATAAGAAGCATGGAAAATATTTTGAGTTTTATCTTGAACTTACTAATGCTAGAAAAGATGGGGCACAACCTTCCATCATGGATTGTAATGCCCTCATTGTAAGTACTGATATCTCTAATAACTTTGTGTATATTACTTTTAATACCTCACAACATTTCATTGGTAATTTATCCTTATTGCTAAACATAAAGGAAAAACAAAAATTGCATTTGATAAAAATGAGAGAAAAATGTTTAATAAAGACTATTATATGTGAGGAATTAAAAGTTTCTATTTTAAAAATAATAAATATAAGTTATACTCAAGAATTTTCCTTGTAATGATATATTCAAAATAGTGTATAACCATGTTAAAAAATGTATTTTAGAGATGATTAAGATTCACTAACAAAATTACATGTAAGAATTGGAGATATAAATATTAAGACCTTAAAAAAAAGGCATTGATTTTATCATGAAATTCCTAAAGTTGATGATAAAAAGAAGTTTGACAATGAATCATGTAAAATTAGAATAATGCATCATTTATCCTTTCTAAGACACCATGAAATAAAAACATCAAAACCACTTGAAGTTGTAAATTCAAATGTTTGTTGTTCATTCTCATCACATGATATAAGGAATGAAAATTATTTTGTAATTTTTGTATATAATTTCAATTAGGTTATATGGATTTATGGTTTAGTGCATAAATCACAAATTTTAGGGAAGTTTAAAAACTTTAAAATAAGGACTAAAACAAAGAAACACATAAGAATAAAGATACTAAGATTTGATAGTGAAGGTGAATACACTTCACATGAATTTGAGGAATATTGTAGTGTTGACTACATAAAATAAGAGTTCATGGTACCTTATATATCACAATAGAAAAATGTTATAGAAAGAAAGAATATATTGATAATAGAGATGATAAGATGCATGATGCAAAAGTGTCAAAATCATTATGGATAGAGGTAACATATTATTTCACTTATATTATTAATTTGGCCAATAGGCCATTACTAGTCATAATTCGGTAACGCTAATTTTTTATGCGTAACGCTGACCAATGTTGACTTTTCCACAGCCCATTTCAGTAACACAACTTTGTGCACAATGCTAACGTGTAACTAAAATTCTAGACAGGCCATTTTGGTAATGCAACTTTGTGCATCATGATGACGTGTAACTAAAATTCCAAATAGGCCATTTCGGTAACGCAACTTTGTGCATCATGATGACGCGTAACTACAGACCATTTCAGTAATGCAACTTTGTGCATAATGTTGTGTTATGAAAGGTTACATCCTTTGAAAAATAGAAATACAGATCATGCCAGAATGTGAAAACAATGCACGGAGCAACAGGAGGAGAGCTCGAGTTCTCCGTAGATGCCGACAGGAGGAGGGCTCGAGTTCTGCGTAGATGCAGATCCAGCATTCTAGCCAAAGACAGAAATGATGCACTGATTGGGGCACTGAATAGGATAGGGCATGACACAAGAGGTGGAGGCCAAGGCCAACACTCCACATTAACATCAATAGTCATAAAACTCTGTAAATTTAAGTTGCAAAATGCGAACTTGAGCAGCTTTCGCATAAGTAATGTCACAAACTTTTCAATTGCATTAAATAAATATAAGATATCTACACTTGATGATATCAGATCATCATAAACATTGGAAGATTTATATGAAGGCATGGGTACAAAACCTACAATCTAGAGACAAAATATGTTGATGTGAGAAAAATCGCTTCCTTGCGGCGTGCTCAAATGTTTAAGCACAGGGATCACTGGAACTCCTTAGAAAGAATGTGCAACAACAACATGGCATGCTTCCAGGTAACGGAATCACATTCCATTTGCAGCACCAACACTAATTTCATGACAGATCCACAAGCCAACATCTCCTGCAGAACATCCAATCTCTGCCCAGACTGACACAGCCGCTGAAGAACACCCACAGCGGTAGTCGTTCCCACTGTCAACACATGCCCGATCTTCCTACACAGTAATGGCACAGCCAATGCATTTTCCACCATGGCAAAAAAACCCTCGATTATTCGCACGAGCAGATGTAGAAGGCACAGAGCCCTTTCCAACACCGCCACGCTCTCCACCTCTACCAAAAGCTCTGCCAGAAGCTCCGTCAGCACAGGCACGACAATTAAGTTTAACTTAAAATAATAATGATAGTGATTTGTTAATTTAGTAGTAAGAGTCTTAGCTCAACAATCTCAACAAATTCAGCCAAGGGTGAGAGCATACACTAATTCATGGAATTTGTTTTTTCAGAAAACCCATCCTTAGGAAAAATAAGGTACAGAACTCTTGTTCTTCATCTAGAAGGCATGAAAATTTGGGTTTTTAAATCTTGTTCTTCATCCAGAAGTCATGAAATTTTTTACTCAAAGAACTTTTTACTTGTAAACTAATAAGATTCTATCGGCCAATTTATAGATATATATTATAAATATATAACTAAGCTAGTAAAATTTCAACTAAAAATTTAAATTACATCCCTCTAATTAAGAACTAGTTCAATAATAGGGATGTAGCAATATCTCATTTGTACTAATTTGGAAATTTGTGTTATCTTCATGTTTCACAAGCACACCATGGTAAGTTGAACCTCAAGGGCATAGTGGGATTGCTACTTGGTTATTCCCTAGATCACAAAGCTTACCGATTATGGAACATCAAGGATCATAAAATTTTAGAATCATATCAAGTGTTATTTGACAAATTACTTTAGAATCCAAATCCCACCATAAGTTTAAAATTAGTTGATATTCCCACAATGATTCCTAGAAAACCAAAAATTAACTCATCATCATTTATGGCCTTGAAAAATGATGATGAAGAAGATGGTATAAATGAGCAGTATAATCCCATATATTTCTTTGTATTCTAACAATAACAATGATTTAAAATTTATTTAAAAGATATAAGACTAAAAAATTTACAACATATAAATGAAATACCTATGAAAAGGCTTAGAAATAGGAGAATGTTTGTAACTAAAGATCATTTTGACTTGACTAACTTTGAAATGATATTTAAGTAGGTGAACCTTTGAGTGTGCAAGTGGATATGTAAAATAAAGATTGATATAACATAATGAAGGAAGAGTGTAATATATTAATGAGAAATAATACATGGGAAGTTGTGAAAAGTTGATCAAAAATAAAAATATTAATAAGGAAATGATTATTTATTATAAAGATAAAGGCTAATGACATTGTTTATAAATATAAGGCCTAAATGGCTATAAGGGGCTTTGCTCAAAAGATGGATATTGATTTCAAAGAAACATCTGCTCCCACCATAAAATAATGAATTATATATTGTATTTTTACATTAGCTACTTTTCATGTTTTGAAGTTGTATTAGCTTGATATTAATTTTTCTTATTTAAATAGATGTTTACAAGAAGAAATTCTTATATATATTGTTACATTTTGGCCATTTCATAGAGCAAGGTTATTAGGTTGAAGAAGCTTTATGATTAAATGAGAAGATCATAAGACAATAGATGTTAGGAGATATTAGTTGTTTGAGAAGAATATCAAAAGATATACATTGTTTATGAAGCTTAAGTGCTCTTTTGATTTTTGGAATTAATTTAAATCACTTCTTAACTAAATCTATAAGAAATGTTAAGCTAATTCATCTAGATAAAGTTTAAAAAGGATGAGCATCTTCATCTAGATGAAAAATCATGGATGAATTTTTTCAGCTTTCACATCAGCTCATTGATATAATTGTTAAAAGGGGTGTAAGAAAATGAATAAGCATGTGCTAAAAATGAGTATATTAAATAGTGGTACCAATATAGTTATGAAAGCTTGAGTCTTCCACATCAACATTAAGAGGTAGAATTTCCATCTAAATGAAAAAATATCATCTTGAAGTTTTACCAAATGCATGTGTTAAAAAGTCTATTTTAAAGTAGACTTGGACTTAAAAACGTAAAAGTGTGAAATAGCAGTTAAAGGATATTTCCATCTAGTTGGAAGATTTTTATTTAGATGAAAAATTGGTTTCATTTGAATCTCCAAAAGACACAAGATCAATTAGAGTTTTTAAATGGTTGACTCATCATAAAAGCTAAGGTGTGTTTATAAGAATTGTATCAACTTAAAAGAATTACTTTATCTTCTTTTAAGGCCTATTATGTATGCTTAAGATAGAAAAGAAAGCTTTTAAATAAAAAGACAAGTTCAAGGGGAAAATCATGCAAATAAAAATTCATCATTTAGATAGAAAAATAATCATCTAGAAATGAATTAGGAAATGTAAGCTCTACAACATTAGAACAAGTTTGTAGAACTAAACTTTAGCTTTATAAAAAAGCTCACTTTTTGGCTCTACCATGTCAACTAGTAGAGGATGTTCATAGAAAAAAAGATTGACTCTACAAGATTACAAATTAGCTTTAACATGTAATATATTTTGTAGGATAGATTTTTAGAATCAAAGGAGGTTCTATAAATTAATTCTATGAGCCACTTCAACTTTACAAATCCACTCTGCCACATCAACCTTGTCGTAGAGTCAATTCTTAGAGTGAATTTTCCATTCTACAAATGAACTTTACTATGTAAGCTTCCTACTTAATGTGTGTTCATAAAACCAAAATTTTCATCCACTAAGAAAAGAAAAATTAACTGTACAGGCCATGCTAGCTAAGTAGATCTACCTTATCATATTAGTAAAGCTTAACTCACCTCACCAAATTAGCATCTGGATGAAGATTCTCAAGCTTGAAACAAATGAAAAAAATTCATTTGTCATGTCAACATATGTCATCTCCACAAATAGATAAAGCTCATTTCTTCATCTAGAGTATATATGCTTCATTTTCCACATCAGCACATGTTATGTCAACTATAGAACTAGTTTATAAAGAATAAGTTCTTCCCTATAAAAAAAACTTACAAATGGCTTTGCCATGTTAGCTTGTAGAAGAAGCTCAAAGAATCGAAAAATAGCTCTATGAAATGGTTCTTTCATGATATCTCATAAGCTAATTTGTGATGCTTCAAAGTTTCTCCTGTTGCATCAGCTTATTTTTAGAGTGGTGATATGGAATCAAAATTTGGCTCTACTAATAAGCTTATTTTCAACTCTACCACGTTAGCCTATAGAGCTAGCTTGTGATGTCAAAATTTAATTCTAGGAAGGAGCTCTAAAATTATTATACCGTATCAGCATTTGCATAGCTATAGGTTTTATAGAACCAAAAATGGATCTACAAAATAGCTCTAGCATGTTAGAATTTCCTTTTAGAGAATGGACTCATAGATTAAAAATTTGGCCTCACAAGAAAGTTCATTTTTGATTCTAACATGTCAACTTGTATAAGAGGTTTATAGCATTGAAAAATAATTCTACCAATAAGCTTTACCATGTTAGCACATAGAGGAAGCTCATAGAATCAAAAAATGACTCTGTGAGATAGTTCTACAACATTAACCCATCGAGCTTAGTTGTGAAGTTGCAATTCAACTCTACAAACAAGCTTATTTTTTGGCTCTTTCATGTCAGCTTAGGGAGAATGTTCATAGAGATTAAATATTGTTTTACATGAATCTCTACCATGTAATCTTCCAAGTTAGCTTAGGTTCATAGAATTAAAATCTGGTTCTATGAAGAAGCTCTATGAGCCACATCATCATTTTTCCAAGTTTTCTTGTAGAGGAGTTTCATAGGACTTACAAGTAGTTCTATGGAATTAGCTCTATGAGCTATCACAAATCCACTCTACCACTTTAGCTAATTCATAGAGTGAATTCATAAAATGTAAAAATGATTCTACAAATGAACTTCAACTCGGTTCTACAAGCCACATCAAACTTTAGCTCAATCCCATAAAATTACAGACTTTTAATTTAATGCACATGCATGTTAGGTTAAAATACAACTCATAATATTATGAAGGCCCCAAAAAATGGCTGTAAGATGAGCTTTCAGTAAAGTAAATTAAAGCTCATAAAAAGAATTAACTTGGACAACCTATTAGAAAGTGAGCTAAAGAATAGAGTATAGATTTCTAGCCACAAAGTTAAGAACCAAAACAAAGCTAGGAATAGCACAATGTTTCCATTAAAGCTCAAATAAGTGACTCTAGATTGAGAAAATCAATTTAGTATATGTATAGAAAGATGCGAGACCTAAGCTAATAGAAATTCTTACTCTAGCACACATAGAGTTGTGGTAGTTACTAGTATTATAAAAGAAATCGCTAAGAGAAACTTGAATTGAAAACATTTGAGCAAGTGTAGGAGCTACTTCAATAGAAACAACAAATTTTCTAACTTAATAAATTTGGGAGAAAAGAACATTGATGAAATTATTAAGAGGTTCAATAGTGCTAAACTAGAATCAATGATTCAAGCTATTAAATTTTCTACAATCAAGCAAGTTTAGTTCAATAGTTATCAATAAAAGGATTTTAAATATAAATAATGAGAAAAAATTATTAATAGACTAAACAGCTATCTAACAGCTTGCAATTATATGAAGAGAAATGAGTTTTGAAAGAGTCTAAAATAAGCTTTATGACTCTAAACGAAATACAATGAATCAAGCTAATAAAAGGCTCTCCTAAGTCATGACTATTATTAGTTGAATAGTTGAAAATTAGAAGGAAGAGGGGAATTTATTAATAGAGAAATAGTTATCCAATGTCCTACAATCATATAAAAAAACATGAGGTAATTATAGCTTTCAATTTTTGTAATGCATGTAACTACTAGAGGCTAGTATATAAATCCCAAAGAAGATTTGTTAAAGGTATTCAAGTTAGAAGAGAGAGAGAGAGAGAGAGAGAGAGAGAGAGTGAGTGAGTGAGTATACAAGGAAAGCTAGAAATAATTTCCTGTAAGATGGCATGTTAACTTCAAATTTGATTCAGCTAATTTACTTCTAGCCTATGAGTTATTCATATTTTCCTGCTTTATTATAGTTGTTTAGCTAGTGGTGAAGATTGTATTATGCTTGGCATTTTATTCTTAGAATTATTCAAATTTCTTGAATAGATCTATGTTTAGCAATTTTTGGTATTTATTGACTAGTTCCAAAAAGCTTTAGTTTTTCAAAGTGTTTGCTCATGTTGATAGTAGCCTTATTTCAAATTGCTTATTTGAGCCAAAGGATTTAACAATTTTTTTTGTTGTTGTTTGATCCCAAACAACTTTAGTTTTCAAAGTAATTACTCGTGTTCACAGTATCTCATTTCAATATTTAAGATTCTATGTAATATTTCTATTATACTCTTCAAAATCCTTTGAATCTTACTTTGTTTCTAGTTTTCTTGTGGAAGTTTCTCTCTAGGAAAGATTAGTAATAGATTTTTTGGAATTACACTTAAGCATTAGATGAAAGGTTAGATTGCATATGTAGCATATAATATAGACTACATAAAATCGGTAGCTTTGATATAAAAGGGAATTTATTTACTTGCAAAACAAAGTAAAAAGGAGATGAATCATTTTAAAAAAGTGTATTTATCTATTTAACTCTTAGTAAAATATTGTGAAGTATATACTTAATGATAGCTCAAAACACATAGTTTCTCTATAACCGTTGAGTTTGTTTGAAGGTATCTAGGCTTTGGTGTTTCTAGAGAGTAGAAAATACCTAAACTCAAGTTTTAAGAGAACACTCATCATTGTGATTTTCATGAAAATAAAGAGAACAACATTGGTGTTCCAAAGTAGGCATCAACAATATACCAACCTAAACAATCTATGGATTCTACATTTTCTAATGATATTTATAGAGTAAAAAATTCCCTTTATAGGTTAAAGTAAGCTCCCCAAGAATGGAACATAGAATTTGATGAATTTGTACATGAACTTAAGTTCCAAAGATCAAATGTAGATGTTAATATTTATGTTATGGAAATAAAGAGCTCTTATAATATAGTAATAATGTTGTTATATGTGGATGATATTGTGATAATCAAGAAGAATGTTCAATTGATGAACCAATATAAAAATTAGTTAAAAATAAAATTTAAGATGTTAAACTTAGGCTCGCTCAATTATTTTCTTACTTTTAAAATTCATTAGTCATTAACCCACATATGAGTATCCTAGAAAAGAATATGTCTTGGATCTATTAAAGGAATATTGTATGATGGATTGTAAATCAAGTTTCACATTATTAGATAGAAGAATTCAATCACAAGTAGATGATTTTGAACACATTCCTGACATCATGTTGTATCAAAATTTCATTAGAAAATTGATATATTTGATCCATACTATAATAGATATTTAATATTTAGTAAATTTTTTATCTAGATTCAATAAGAAACTAACCAGTATTTATTCAAATGAACTTAGCCATGGGTATACTAAAATACTTGAAAGACATAGTTGACTATGGATTAAATTTTGATTAATTTTTATAAGTTAATTTGAAAGGTTACAAAAATGCAAACTATTATGGTAATGCATCCTCACTATCCTCAAGTATAGGTTTTCTTATTAAACACCATAGAGATACAATCCAATGGTGGTCAACTAAATGGAAAGTAGTTGTCCTATCTTGAAAAGATTATAAATATAGGACTACGATGAATCTTATTACCAAGTTAAAATGGATTCATTAATGATCCAAAAAACTTGAGGACATTTCATTATCCATTACAATTTTTTTATTAAAATCAAAGTACATTCAATTGATTAAGAATCTAGTATTTCATAAAAGGATGAAGCACATTGAGATCATTGTATGCTATAAACATCATGTCTTTGTTGAAGTATTTATCTCTTTAGTTTACATTAATACTAATGACCAGCTTGCTAATGGTCTTACCAAACTATTGAGTCATAAAAATTTTGGAACTCAAATGAAATTGCAATATTTATAATAAAAACTCATGGTTTGTTTCACATAGGGCATTAAAGATATTCAAAATATTTATTTTTACTTTTCTTGTTTTGTATATTCTATTGTTTTCACCATAAGTATATCATACTATCTTGGTGTGTCACTATCATGGTGTTCAAATAGTTAGCTAAGTTAATTATTCTAATTCACAATTATTAAGTTATGTTAATCTTTTGATATAGTTATAATAAATTATTTCTAGAATGCATTGATTCATACATCTTAAATAGCCATGACATGATGGACATGAAATCACCATCATGGGTTCCACTTCCTACCTTGTCCTACTACAAGATTACTCATTCAAGATCCTTGAAACATGACAAGGATAACTTCACTTGTTTTTCATTTGTAGCTTTTTTTATTAGAGTATATTCCTTTTCCTTTTTATTCTCTTTACTTTAAATGGATACATTCTTGATATTTTTCTATTTTTTTATCTATCTTTATGTCTATGAAATTATTACCTCTATAATATGAATGATATCTTTGGAATTTTTGTATTTCTCTATGCATTTTAGGTCGATACACTCCTGATCTTTCTCTCTTTCTTTGTCTATCTTTATGTCTATCCAATTATGGACTTTGTGCTCTAAATTGTATCTTTATATTTTTTGTATTTACCTATGCATTTTAGGTGGATACACTCCTAATCTCTATCTTTTGTTTATCTATCTCTATGTTTGTCTAATTATGGACTATGTATAGTGCAATAACGTTTTTGAGCATACACACACACTGCTTCTCTTTCTACTTTCCTTTACTTTATCTTATTTTTTTCTTCACTCTCTATAACTTTATTTTCTTTTCTTTTGTTTCTACTTTACTTTATCTATGCATTTTCATTTATTTTCATCTTTTCACATTGCATGATCCATAAGTCTCCATTTGATTTGAGATTCATCTCAAATTATTTGTTGTTATAAATCAACATGCTTGTTCTAGTTTATGCAAGTGTTTGGCTGAAAGAACATTTAGAATACAATAGGGAATACAATTCTATGGATTATCTACCCACTTATATTGATTATATTCTTGAATTCATGATTATAATACATCTATAACATTTATTAGGTGATACTTGTTAAGATAATTTAACATCTTGTGTTATTATTTTCACTAGAAACTTACTACATTGTGAGGTCTTTCTTCATGTTTCAACTTATAATCACATCTTGGACTTACATAATTTTCATCTTCATGTTCTACTTATATCTTTTGATCTATTTTTATTCTTATTGTTCCACACATACTCTTATATCTATATCTCATACTTTGGCATTATATAGACCAGATTACTTATAATTTGTAAGTAGTCATGCATGATGTTTTAGTTGATAACTCTTGGGTTTTCACAATAATTCATAAAACTAATTATTAGATAAGTTGATCTATGATTATGATCTAACAAGCATCATGAACATTCAAATCATTCATACACATACAAGTAAAGAGAAGAGAATTCTTTGGAAATATGAATATTTTGTTCAAGCTCAAAGTAATTAAATAAAATCTTATGCATTATAATTAATAAAATATTTAATCTAAGAATTGGAGTTCTATGATATTTGATGAAAGATTCAACTAAAAGTGAACATAATTATTTATTATGTTATAAAGACTCTTGTATCCATGAAAATTTGTAGCACCCTAATAACTAAGCTTAGGATAGTAAGGCATTACTTGAACAAAATATAGAAATGTAAAAAAATAAAATGCTACATAATAAAACTCAAGTGGATGCCATGAAAATTGAGTATGTAAAGTAGTAGAAATTCAAGAAAATTATAGGTGTATAGGGGCAAGAAAACATAGTGAAAGATAAGCCATTTCTAAAACAATGACAATAGTCCCATGCATTTCAAACTTAACATGTTCACTATAAAAAAGCATGTTAAACCCTATAGCCCAAACTGCAATTTAATAGTATAGTGGTATGAAAAAAATAGTTGAAATTAAGGTAGTGCATAATTAAATGAAAACATTAAGTGAAGTATATGATCCAACGTAAATACATAGAGTATATATGAAACTAAAATGCATTTACATTCAAAAGGCATTAGGCTCTAATGTTGCAAAATTGTTAATAATCATAAATGCATAATGAACCACAAAACATAACTAAAGTTTGAATTAGAGTTGTTTTGTATCTAAGATAGAAAAAAATGTAATACAAACCTCACATACATCTTAAATCCATAAATCCTAGTAGAACATTATAACATTTAATCAAACTTAAATTGGAAACATGATATCAAACTATAACTTCTTAAAACATGAAATTAATCATTAGATGAATGCTCCAAGTCCTCTCCATCACTATCGAGATAAGCATGTAGAAACCATAGAAAAAAAAGGAAATCCATCCTAAAACTAAGTAGGGAAAATAAACTAACAGAATACTCCCTAATGGATTTGGTTGGAGGCACTAGGTAGCTAGACAGTTATATACATGGAATAGATGCAAATAGATGTTATCCAAAAAAATACAAACATAAAATAAAGAATAAATTATCATAATAGTTAATTCTAGTTTTCCAAATAATTACAAAACTAAAAAATTCACTACTACCCATAACCTAGCCAATAAATAAATAGATAATTTTGTCAAATGATTGGTGAATCTAAACCCTACATATTATCAAATGATTGATGAATTTAAAACACACATATAAGTGATTGGTAATTCTAAAACCCGCATATAAATGATTAGTAAGTCTAAAACTCATATTTTATTAAATGATTAGTTAAACCAAAACAAAAATTTAATGATCAAACAAATCCAATAGAAAAACAAATCCTAGGGTGGTGGTTAGATGAATCCAACCATTGAACAAGATCAAAAGAGTTTAAAGACAAAATTATAGCATCTTAAATGAAAGGTTCTAACATTCTAAAAGAAGAAAAAACTAAAATGTAGGTTTAGACAAATATCTAGTAAGTATAAAATATTGCCAAAATGGGAATCCAAGCTTTTTGTGGTTGTTCTTGGGTTCTAAAATTACTACTATGTCATTAGTTATTCATTTCAAGTTTTTAGGATTTATAGAAATACTAAAAAGTATATTTTTGACTCTTTTTACAACATTCCTCTTGCTCAAAAGTTGGGGGTGATTAGACAAAAGTTTCTTGGTTTTCTGTGTAATGTTCAAAAATTACATTAGCTATTCATTATGATAGACCAAGAAGGTACTCTCAGGGTCCATGCTATCAAGATGAATAACTTTAGCTTTTGAGCTATTAGTATTCAAAGTTATTTTAGGAGTCACAAACATGGAAAAAAACTTGAAACCCTAGTTCTATAGCTAAATTTTTGGTAGAATTTGGAATAAATAAAAAATGTGATCAAAACTAGTTAAAACATTAACTAACATCACATGCATAATATAAAATCTTAAAAATAGGAAAATGTAAGAAATAATATTAAAATAATGAGATCTAAGAAATCAAGTGCATTGAAAAATAGTTACTAAACAACTAAAAAGGCCAAATGAATGTGCACTAATCAAATTACCAAAATCCAAACAACCAAAATGCTAAATCACCCTACCTAAAATAGATAGCATTGAAGAAAGGGTCCTTGTATGACTTGAATCTTCTAACCAAACTCTGAATCTTAGTGATGAGTGGTGAGGTATCCCTATGCCCAACCATATGAATCACTAAGGCATTACACATGATTTGGATCAATTCTGTGGACCTATAGTTATATAATGCACTAGCTCTTCTAGGAAGTGAAATGGACATTGAGAATGTTCGTTGTCTTTCCAACTGCACTTTTGAAGTTCAAGGGTATGGTTTAAGTGTAATTGAGGTATATCGTTCTTTATCATTTTATATTTTATGAGTTTGATCACCTACAACAAGAATGAAAGGTTAAGTAATTGAAGATCGAATTAATCTATTACCTAGCTAGCCTAACACAAGTAATTGTTCCACTTTCCTAGACACATCTTGAACACATATAGCACTGATGGGCTACCAAACGTTAAGCATTGTTGGGTTACCAAGTACTATATGAATACTCGAAGTGGTCGTGCTCATGTTCATTAACTACATTAAAATAGAGAGCATAAAAGTAAAATACAATAAAGAAAATATTAAGCTATTCTTAGTGCTGCAAGGATTTTCAAAAGAGTTCATTTTATTCCCATTAGATTTCTATGCTCAGGTACATCAATGCTCGAACAAAGAACCATAAACACTTAGATTTCTTTTGTGGGAACTTAAAAAAATATTCTAACTCTAAGGAAAATAAATGGCAAAAGCTTCACTACTCTAACTAAGAATGACCAGAAACTGATTGTCAAAATTGGAGCCTAGCTGTAGTATTTATAGGCTTAGAATATGTACCCTCAACATCATGTATGCAATGTCACATCAAGGCCTCAACATCACATATGCAAAATTGTAGCCAATGTCAAAAATTTGTTCATCATACCCCCACAACTAAATCAAAATGCATCCTTGAGTGAAGAAGAAGAGGAACAAGTTCATTACAACATAATATATTAGGTAGGTCGGGGATTATTAACTGAGATTACAAATTGACTTAGATCAAATAGATAGACTTTGAGTGCCCAAGTGTATAAAAGTAAAATTTTTACAAAATGGGGTATTCATGATAAGAGAAGTGAATACTTTGGATAACACTGACATCCAATGCCTCTTGACAGTAGAAGAATGAGAGAGAGAAAAGAGATCCAATGAGCAAAAATGGTCCTTATTGTGTCGTACTACTACATCCTTGGTGAAGATAGTCTCACTTCTAGTCCATGCTTCCCACTACATTCACAACAGAATCATGAATTAGTATCCAATGTGTACCACATAACTATTAAATGCCTTGTCTCATTGATGGTTACACTTGGCTAGATTATGATCGTGGTTGAATGGTTCTTTGAGTAGTGTTGGTAAGAAGGCTAAAAAATAGGGTAAAAGAGATAAGTAGTCCATTAAATTTGAAAAATTTTAACGCAAGGAAATATTTGAACAAGGTATAAGAATGCACAATAATGAAAAGAAGAATCCACTAAAAACTATTCTGAAGATGTGCATGATTGGATGTCATTGATGGGGTAAACAAAAAGAATTTGATTGTAAAAGTATCTAAGGGTAAAGAACTTAACTAACCAAATCGAAAGATATGCAAGTGGGTCCTCCCCAAAGTAGGCATATGACTTTTATGCCCTTGTATAACTTCAAATTAAATAGTTTGTGGGCACTATGGATGATTAATGGTTACAAAGGTTAATTACAAAAACCTAGAGAAAACTAACTAAGAATTTCAGCAAATGAAACTAGGACATTGAACCAAAACATGAAACCAGTAGTAAGGTGAGACATGAAAAGCATAGATGGATGAGAGAGAGAGTGGGATGAAGTTCATAATTACAGTCACTTGAAGTCCCTTATGGATTTTGTGGTTAAATGACTTGATAGAATCCATCCTTAGTCTAGCCCAAAACCAACCACATTTAGTGACTTCGCATCGACATTCTAAGATCAATCTATCCCCTAAGACAGAAGAGTGCTCCCATAGAACAACCACCATTCCTTATTAGAGAAGAAGTAGGAAGTGAGAAAGGGCCTTAGTTAGAGGGGACTAGTCCCATAACCAGTGCTTGTAGCCCATTTACTCTATCTAAGGGGTGTGCTTTGAATTCCCATTATTTTTTTGAAATGGAAACTACACCATGCAAAGGCACATGCATTTATTTTATCCAAGGGGTATGCTTTGAATCCTCATCTCTTTCTCTCTCTCTTTTTCTAATGAGAACCACACCATGCAAGGACTTATTCAACTTCCTTTATTGATTGGCATGGAATGGTAAGAACTTCATGAAAACACACATGCACCCAAGTAAATAGAAAATTAAAAAGAATATCAAATCCCCTTGAAGCCACACCTTGTTCAAACCTTTGAATCATTCACAAGTTCGAAAACTACCAAAGTCACAAATTTATTAAATTTTTATTCATGGTAAAGGAATTGCACATTTCCAAAACAAGGAAAATCATAGAGTGTGTGGATGGGTGAATGCTATGAACTCATTGCCTATTGCATGAAAAGAAACCATGTCCTAACTATTCATAACAAAATTCAAAGCTAAAAACTAGATGTCAAAAATCAAATAAAAATAATACATACCACCATCAAGTAATGCATTACCAGTGTACCTAGCACTTATTAACAAAAAGTTAGAAAATCACAACAAATAAAAGAAAATATAAAAGAAAGTGTAAAATATTCAAAAAATAACAAACATACTAATGATGGTGTAAAAGAAAAAATCAAAAAAGATTAATAATATAAAAAAAATATGTAAAATAAAAAATGTGTAAAACAAAAATTTGAAAAACAAAAAATGTGTAAAAAAAAAGTTGAAAAACTAAGGAGCCACTTTGTATGGTTAAAATGAGTGGCCATCTCCCCTCAACTACATTGAAAGGAGGAGATCCAAAATATGGAGCGTTGTTGTCTATTTGATGAGGTGCTTGTTGTGTTGGCTAGCATATACTCATGGAAAGGTTTAACTTGTTGAATGTTGACCAATTGTTTCTTGTTTGGGCTCTTAGGTTTATAGATCATCATGGTACCAGAAGGGAAAGTCTCATAAATGATGTAAGGTCCTTCCCACAACATTTGAAACTTAGTTCATTAAGGTACATGTGTGGGGTTCTAGTAGAGAACCTTATCTTCCAGTTGAAATTTGACTTTTCTAATTTTTAGTTCATGATGCTTTTTGCTATAGGCCTTGTGCAACTCATTAGATGATAAGGCTACTAATCAATTTTCATCTAGTAGGTTGAGGTTCATTAGTATTTATTTTTAGGCTACAATCAAGTTAAGGTCAAGGTAACAAGCTGTTGAAAGTGTACAAAGTTCCAATTGAATAGGAAGTGTTGGTAATTTCCTGTACATAAGCTAATAGGGAGAATATCCTATAGGAAGTTTGCATGTTGAGCGGTAAGCCCAAAGAACATCATTTAGTTTTGTGCTCCAATATTTCCTATACTTGCTAACAATTCTTATTAGTATCCTTGTAATTTCCCTATTGGTAACCTTAGTTTGACCATTTAGCTTGGGGATGGTAAAGTGTTGTGAGTTTGTGTTTAACCTCGAAGTAGTGCATGAGTTTTCAAAAAGTACTACTTGTAAAATGAGTTTCATTGTAAGAAATTAATGCACATGGCACACTAAACCTATACAATTTTTTGTTTTATAAACCAAGTAATAGTAGAAGATGTACAGTTGATGATGGCTGTTGCTTCTACCCACTTCGTATAGTAGTCAATAGTGACTATGATATACACCTTTTCATTTGACATGACCATCATGGAACCCATGAAGTTAATGCCCCAAATGTTGAATGGTTCTAGTGGTTGAAACCATTGTTGAAGTCCTTCCATTCAAGTAGTTATTCCACCATCTTTTTGGCATCATTCACAAGAGTGAATGTAATGGTGGACATTCCTAAAGAGTGTTGGCCAATAGTATCCTACCATCAATATTTTAATGATTGCACATCTTCTAGCATAGTGTCCTCCACATGGACGTTCATGAGCATCTTGGAGAACACATAGTTGATCAACATCAGGGACACATCAAAAAACCAAGCCATTGGCACAAACCTTGTAGAGGTGTTCATTGATCTCCATGAAGTGCTTTACCTAGTCAAGAAATTGCTATTTCTTTTGGTGGTCCAACCCTTATGGCACCTCCTAAGCGAGAGGATAGGTGAGAATGTTATCATACCATTTTGGCTTATTGGGAATTTGTTCAATTATTACTCTAGCAGAGGGAAGTTCATCAGGAAATAAATTAGAGGATGGACTTTCTTCCTCTTTGTCATCCCATCACAATTGAGACAAGTGATTAGTGACCACATTCTCAATGCCCTTTTGATCTACCATTGTAAGATCGAATTCTTACAAGATCACTAGCCACTATATGACATGTGGGCTCACCATTAGCTTGTTTATTAGGAAGCAGATGGAACTATGATCCAAGTGCACAAAAACCTTGTATCCAAGCACATAATGCCTAAATTTCTCTAGAGAAAACAACACCACCATCAATTCTTTCTCTATAGGGGTGTAGTTTAGTTGTGCATACACAATGCTTTGGCTAGTGTAGTGGATGTAGTATGGATGTTTCTTGTCATCTAACTATGTCAGCATAGCTCCCAAGGAATAATTTGATGCATCTGTCATGATATGAAATGGCCTAGACTAGTTAGGTGTTTGTAGGATTGGAATTTCTACAAGCTTCTCTTTCAGTTGTCGGAATGTTTTTTCACCTTCTATGGTTTAAAAAAAGGGAGCATCTTTCTTTGTTAGCTCCACCAATGATTTTGCAATCTTAGAGAAATTATTTATGAATTGCTGGTAGTAGAAAATATGTCTAAGAAATTACTAAACATATTTAACTATTTTTGGCTAGTGGGTTATTCCTTAGATGACCCTTATTTTCTCAACATCTACCACAATTCCTACTTGCGATATTTTGTGCCCTAGTATAATGCTCACCTAGACCATGAGGAAACTTTTTTTGCCAATTGAGCTACAAGTTAGTTTTGACACATCATTTTAGTACTTGCTTAAGGTGGTCCAAGGCTTACTTAAATGTAGCTCCATAGGTGGAGAACTTATCCATGAAAACTTTCACACCACTATCGATTAGCTTAGGACCAAGCATTGGAATGTGGTAGGAGTATTGCATAGACCAAAGGACATCTTGCAATATGAAAAAGTCCCCAAAGGACTCATGAATATTGTCTTTTCTTGGTATTCTAGTGCAATTTGAATTTTTTTATAACCACTATAACCATCTAAAAATCTATAGTAGTAATGCCCAAATATGGTGTTGAGCACCTGGTCAACAAATAGTAGCAAAAAATGATCCTTGAATATTACCATGTTTAGCAGCCTAAATTGATGTATACCCACCACTTACCATCTTTCTTTGGCATAATTTTAAGTGGGCTAACCCACTCACTATCCATAATGGGATAGATGAACCTTTCCTTAAGGAGTTATTCGATTTCCTCCTTGATGATTTGCTTCAATTTGGGGGTCAATCGCTTTTGTGGCTATCATTTTGGCTTTATGGCTAGGTCAATGTAGATGTGATGCTGACATATCCTAGGATCAATCCCTGTGAGTTTAGGATATGATGACATAAAATTTGTTGATCATCTTTCAACTACTTTTAATAGCATTATTTTCTATTCTAGGGCAAGCTTTGCATTGATTATAATCGACTTCTCATTTTTCAAAAATACATATTCCATTTCAATTGGTAATGGTTTCATCTCCAAGGGCTTTTCTTTGAATTTCTCAAGAATTTCTAACTCTTCTTAATGAGTATCATTATTTGTATCATTAGAGAGTTGATGATGAACTTGTTTGAGTTCATCCATGCCTATGACATATGCACATGTCAAGATCTCAGTTGGTTGCATGCAAAGTGTGCTACTTTCTGAATTAGTTGTTAGCTACTAGGTGCCCTCCTACTTTGTGGCTACTATGTATAGATACCTTTGAATTTCTATTTCTAGTGCATACTATTTGCATGCAAAGATAGATGTTTAGTTAATGGCCCAAAGTTTCTACACACAATTGCACCTAATATCGATGTACGTGATGCATGGGACTCTCTTCTTCTCAATCTTTCGAAATGAATTTTCTTTAGATATCTCTAAGGAAAGATCTATGATGCCCATTTTTTCTTCAACAGTGCTTATCCATGCCCTTCCCATGATGATTGGAAAATCCCCTTTTCAATTCTCCAATTTGATTACTAGGATATTAGCAAGATAAGACCACCCATAGATAATGGTCACAATGTCTTGTACTAGTCCCAATGGAATAGTGATGGACTAGTCTGCTAATTCCAATCTTATGTTACTCTTAAGAGGAGGTAGGTTCTAGGTAGTGTACATCTCATGAGAAATTAAATTAACATCAAAACCTAAATTGAGAACAATTTTCAAGTAAATTAGAGGACTTCTAGGATTGGCTAATTTCTTGAAAAGGTTTTCTACACGGATCTAATCAGACACAGTGTGAGTAAGCATTACAATATAAACCTTCTTATATTTTGGTTTGAAGGAGGCCTAAAAGAATTTGATATGGAGGAAGAGGCAGGAGTAGGATTGTCAACTGTAGGTATATGTGAGAGCTTAGGTGAACTATAGGATCAAAAGAAAGTTTGTTTATTTGATTAAACATTTGACCCCTTCAATTGATGATTTAGTTATAGATTAACAACCCTCGTAGTTTTACGATGTTGTAGTTGGACTGGCAATTCATCCTATATTAGTGGAGTAGGTAATTGCTATGCAACTAGAGGAGGAGTATGTGCAGGGACAAGAGGAGGATAAGGATAAGAGTTGGTATTCCTTCTTTTATGTGTTGAATGACCTCGGTAATAATCTAAAGGATGGTAGTGAGGCTACAAATTAGAAACATGACTAGAAGAGTCACATGAAGATGTGGGTTGCTAAACATGATAACTATATGGATTAGGCTACCAATAAGGGTATTATTATCTTGGTAGTGCCAGTGTCCATGATTGTGGTTGCTACCACTATTGATACTAGTCATATAGTTGTGGTGGAGATACACTTAGATAATACGATTATTGCTAGTGGAACTACCTAAGATTACCTTGAGGATAAGATAACCTTATAGATGTTTTCCTTTGTGTAAGTTGTGGATGTAAGTCATACATCCTAGACTTCTGTAGATGTAATGCAATGGGGCAACATCCCTTAGGATGTTTTTACTGATAGATGTCACATCCATGATCATCATTTGATTTACTATCTACAACCTTATTGGAACAATCTTACCCTTACCTTTGTGATATGCATGTTCAACTTCCTTGTGCCTCCTGCACTTATTCTCACTACTTTGTTCTTTGGACTCCTCAATAATTTTGAGGATAACTTGAAATTTATTGTTCATGGAGTCCCATAGCTGATCAACCTTGGCTGTAAGTTTAGATTAAATTTTTTGAAGTGGCAAGGTTTTCTTATTCAACCCCTCATCAAATACAAAATCATCCTCACTATCATAGAATCAAACCTCTCTCTTACCAATGTAAGGATTACAGTTGTACTCTTCTACACTTTCTCTTTTTCTTAGTTCATCCTCCTCTTTAGCTACCTAATCTACTAATCTTTGTATCTATCGGGCACTTAGTTCTGCAAATCACCCTTGGGCATAGACACCAAGGGTTTTTCTCATTCCATTATGAAGCCTATCAACAATGAGCTAAAGTTAAACCAATTAAGAATAACCATGGTTAGGACATTTGTGCATCAAGGAATAGTATTGGCCAATGGTAGCATCCAAGGGTTTTTGTGTTCCTTGTTTCCATCCTTGGATTTTCTTCCTTAAGTTGGATACTCTAGAGTACATTTGACACTTATCATTGAACAACTCAAGCATGGTACTTCATTGTCTAATAGATTTTGGCTCTAAGGACTAGTACCAATTTTTTGTTTCCTTAATAAGTGTCCTAGGGAAAAACTTCGTCTTTTTCCACTCATTCTTTATGTTTTGTAAGGCACATGCATCTTGGAAAGCTTGAAGATGATTTTATAGATCAGAGTTATATCCTCCTTCAAATCGAGGAATATTGTTCATGTCTAACCATTTGATCTAACTATCTTTCACATGCCTTGTTGGAATTCTAACTACCTCTATCATGTTAAGCATACTTTGAGTAGCAAATAGAGGCTCATAATGGCCTTCATCATGGTGCCTAAGATGCCCTCTACTACCACTTTGTTCATGGAAATGTGCCTCTATTGAGCATCTGCACCCTTAATTTTGTCTATCCTAACGATCCCTTTGGTTATTTTTGTCTTGTCGGTCATTTTGTTCATTTTGATCACCTCCATCATGATCTCACCCTCTATGGTCATGATCAAAGCTAGAAGAAGAAGATGATGATGAAGGGAAAGAGGAAAGAGAACTAGCATAATCACAACACCTACTACCACCTCTTCAATGATCACAACCATAATCATGATCTTGCTTCTTGTCTACATCCCTATCTTAACTAGTCCCTCCAAATCCTTCTTTGTCATTAGATCCCTTGTTACTTGAATCAAGATTGTGAATTGTGGAGTGCAATATCTATTTTTGACCTCTATCGTTGAAGTCAAAGAGAGGAGTTTTATTGAATGGAAAATACCTAGAGGAGGATTCCCCACTAGCTTGTTGGTACAACAAAAATGGAGAATATTTAAGCCCTTTTCCTTTCAAAAATTCATAGTGCTACTCTAATTGCTAATCTTGCAGATGTTGTGCTTCAGAAGGATGATAATCCCTAGCATAAGTGTCTTCCACAAAATACTTCCCATGGTAGTCCTAAATACCACATCTTGCAAGCATTTGATAGAACATTGCAGGAGCAAAACTATCGAGTGGCAACATAACGGTGCCCTCCATGTCACGCCATCGTAGTTGTTCATCCTAGTGTAGGATGAAGGTGAAGTTTACACATACTCATCAAAATGAGTATATATAAATTCAATATCATTGAGGCTTTGGTGTATTAACTCTATCATCCTTGGGCAGAGAATCATTCCTATGAGAAGAAGACATTTTTGGTTAGCAAAATGAAAATCACAGTGTCCTCTAAGAATTATTATAGTAATGGTAAAATAGGATATGACTTTGAGGTTTGCTCCAATGATTTAAATACTTTTTACTAGGTCCTAGATAGTGCATAAAACAACAAAAAGGTCCTTGGTAACAGTGCCAATGATGAGTGATGAGGTATCCCTATGCACAATCGTACAAATCACTAAGGCATTACACGTGATTTGGTTGAATTTCATGGACCTGGAGTTATCTAATGCACTAGCTCTTCTAGGAAGTGAAATGGGTGTTGAGAATGTTCATTATCCTCCCAACTACACTTGTGAAGTTCAAGGGTATGGTTTAAGTGTAATTAAGATATATGATTTTTTATCGTTTTATATTTTATGAGTTTGATCACCTACAACAAGAATGAAAGGTTAAGTAATTGAAGATCTAATTCATCTATTGCCTAGCTAGCCTAACACAAGTAATCATCCCAGTTTCCTAGAAACATCTTGAACACATATAGCACTGCTAGAATACAAAATGTTAAGCGTTGTTGGGTTACCAACTACTATATGAATGCTCGAAGTGGTTGTTCTTGTGTTCATTAACTACTGAAAATAAATTACTTAATTTAAATACATTAAAATAAATATCATGAAAGTAAAATGTGATAAAGAAAATATTAAGCTATTCTTAGTGCTGCAAGGATTGTCAAAAGAGTTTGTTTTATTCCCATCACATTGCTATGCTCAGGTACATCAATGCTCGAACAAGGAACTATACAGATTAGATCCTTTTGTGGGCACTTAGAAAATATTCTAATTTTGAGGAAAAAAATGACAACATCTTCACTACTTTGACTAAGAATGACCAAAAACTAATTGTCAAAACTGGAGCCCATCTACAGTATTTATAGGCTCATGGCATATACCCCGACGTTGCATATGCAACATCAAATTAAGGCCCCGATGTCGCATATGCAACATTATGGCCAATGGAAAAAACGTGTTCATCACTTAGGAAGAATCAAAGATAAATGATGGAATATAATCAAGATTTTAAATGAGATCCTAAAATAACAACTTACTGTAGGATTCTAGTTGACAACATAGATATAGATCTAGATTTTTCTCTAATTTGACAGTCTTCCTTTCTAGCTCTATCTTCAAGATATTGGTAATGTAAGATAAAAGAATGCTTTGTCATGGAATAATGATTAGGATTATATTCTAGCATGGTTTTATAACATTGGATAAAGGAGAGCATTCATGGACAAGACTAAATTAGAAAGATATTCCTTTCTAAAAATATTTTTAATTTTTTAACATGAGTTGGTACCCAACACTAGCCTAAGGAACATCTCTTGTGAGAAATTTAATAACTATGTCTAAACTAAAGCTAATAGCTATGTCTAAGTCCAAAGTATAATAAAGTCTAAGATAAAAAAACATAACTAATGAAAAGGTTTGCATGAGACTCTCTAAAATATAATCTAAAAATAAATTAACAATATAAAAATATAAACATAAAATTAAGCTAAAAATACATACTATCCAAACAAAGCATACGAAAACCAAGGTAGTACCCCATGTGCCAATGACTCATCCAATGTAGAATACTTGCTAACTCAGAGCTTCTCCAAAAAGATTAGTATGTATATGAGAAATTAAAAGCAAAATAAAAAAATGCTAATAGTATAAAAATAATACTAAAAATACTAAACTAAAAAATAGAACTAAGGAAAAATAAAATGTAAAAAAATATAATAAAAAGAAAAAGACAATTAAAAAGAGGATAGTAAGGTACATAGCTCAAATTATAAAAGCATAGCCACTTATATAAAAAGGGGTTAATAAGCATATACATAGGTTAGTAAACAAGATATCAAGGGTTCAAATCTAAAATATACCAAGGGGTAAGAAGTATTAAAAATAGGGTGTTACAAAAGTAATTTTATAAAAAAAGCCAAGTAGATGTGGGTTTGTATAGTGTAGCAAAATTCATTAGAAAGAAAAGTGCTCCAAAAGTGTATAGCTTATTTCCAAGAACATGAAAGATGGGGTAGGGGGTATAAGAGGCTATGTTAGAACCTAAAATAAGTGAAACTTATGCACAACCTAAGATATATAGTTAGAAGTTTATATAACACCACTAGGCTAATACCTCACTATTTATTTCCAAGAACATAAGGAAAAGACTTGACAACTAACATAATTGCATGTTGAAAGTAAATAAAAACTATAGTAAACTACATGGTCTACATACAAAAAATCAATGAAACCAACATTTTTTAGAAATTTTTTGTAGAATGTGTAGAAACTCAAGTTGGTATCATAACCTTACCACTATTGTAATGTAGATGTAACCCACTATAAGAGTTTCCTAACATAATGCTACCTCATTATTGATATAATTGTAGGTTAAGGTAGTGATCTCAACCAATACATTGCATTACATTCATGATGTTGAAACCAATATTGTTTTTCATCATTTACAATACATTGATAAGTAACATCCCAATTCTAAGTTTAATATTTATTCTTATTACCTTTAGATGCATCTAAAGACATATAGCTAACATGATACATTATAAGTATTATAGAAGAATCTAATGATACCTCAAGTATAGTTTAAACTAGAAACCTCTTGCTTGACATAATAATGAGCTAATCACTTGAGCTACCTATTACTTGTAACATCTCGATTTCCAAATGGTGCTACTGCATAAAAAAGATGGTGCCTCTTCATAACAAGTGTTATCATTATCATAACAAGACCCAAAATGGTAGTTGTAATTGAGACCTAAAGGGGTGCATTGTAATAACGAATGTGACTATTAAGGAAAAATTTGGGGGTTTGACCTAAGGTATTTATACTTGAGCTTTGAGGTCATGCCAGCATGGAGTGGTGGAGCTAGAAAAGGCAAGTCATGGGTGCTAGGTGAAGCGAGATAGGAAGTGGGCTAGCCATCCCTTCTAGCTAGTTGTAGGACTAACCATGGTGGCAATGCTAAATTGTCTCTAAGGGATAGATGCCAAAGGAATAAAATCCTAAGGAATACTCTCAAAGCATGATCTAGATACTTTATTTCATAATAAAGCATTCATTTCTTTCTCTTTCTGTATTTTTTCTATTATTTTCTTTATGCATAATGTCAAATGTTACATATATTTGACATTTGGTATGTTGTCTTCTTATACATAATGTCTAATATAACATATATTGGATGTTTTCCATGACATCTAGGAATGGGATGTTGACGAGATGCGATATTGCATGGGCCACGATATCGCGTCGTCCCCTGCGATGTCGTGCATGCAATATCGCAGTGCACCATCATATCTATAAATAAGAGGTGGCTCTCCCTTGTTTCCTTATCCTAGGCTAGAAGTAGGGAAACTCTGGTAGATTGATCCCTCCAGAGATAGAATATTTTCCATGTGCCCACAATAGGAGTCCTAAAGTGAACGGATCTTTATTCGAGCAACATTGTACCTGAACACAAGTTGTGTATGGCAATAAAGAAGAACTTCCTGGATAACCCTTGTAGTGCATGGAATAAGATTTTATTTAATGTTATTTATTTCTTTCTCTCTTAGTAATGCGGAATGAGTACGACTTGATTACGGGCATTTAAGGATGTGTACGGATAATTAAGGAACGGATGATCATCGCAACATGGAATGAGTATGACTTGATTACAAGCATCTAAGGATGTGTATAGATAATCAAGGAATGGATGCTCATTGCACTTAGGCTAGATTAGGTTCTCTCGACCCTTTCCTCCTAGTTAAGTGCCTCAGTACGACCACTTCGAGCACGGGCATTACATGTGATGATGCCAACAACGATTAGCATTTGGTAGCCACGATTGCATTAGTTTAGGGTGTGTACAGTAAGTGGGAATGGATGTTGATGCTAGGTAATTTAGACATAGTGCATTAGTTAGAGTTAGCAATTAGTTTCTCAACCCTTCAACCTCAATAGCATAGGAGATAAAAACATTAAAAGATATAAAAATCATATACCTCGAACTTACTTAACCATACACCGTAAAAACTACAAGTAAGTCATGGAAGACAACGAATGGTTAATCTTAAGTGTTCCATGAGGTGTGTAGGCACTTAGTCTATGGAGTTTGATTGGATCGTGCATGCTATGCTCATATTCATATGGTTGAGTGTAGGGGTACCTCACCACTCATCATTGGCATCGTGGCCGGGGACTAAGTGTTTGTGCACTAAGTAGAACATAGGATATTACTCACATCATTGAGAGCCTAAACGAACCTTCAGGTTAATCAAGATAAAAAATGATTATACAACGGTAAAATTAGCACACCGATAGATAGCAATATCTTCTTCTCACAAGAGCACATCACCTAGGGATAATACAAAGGACAATCAGAAATCAAAAACACATAACCTAAATCAACTGGTGCCTCAACAATATAAGTTGACATATACTCATCCCGATGAGTATATCCCCAACTTTACTTTTATTCTTCATCAAGATGAATAGATGCGCTAGAGAGATTTGCAAGGTAACATCATGTTACCTCCAGATCGATGAGTCCCAAACATGCTTCTTCGTGCATTGGCATAGATTGGCATGACAGAATTATATGCAGAATACATTACGGAAGACTTTGATTCAAGGGATTACCATCCCAAAACTTTACAACATATGAGGAACTCAAGCTAGGAGAACCAACATACACTGTTGAAGGGCAAAGAGGTCCTGCACATCCTCAGTGAAACTAGAGATGGTGAACCACTTATAATTGGTTTGCTATTAAGAGATGTTCCCTCTATTAACAAAAGTAAGGAGGTGGGGTATCAGAACCTACAATCCATAATACAAGACCCTGGTTCTAATGCCCGTGAACACTAACTGTTCATAGAAGGAACAATAAAAGACAAGGACAGGCACTTAGATCGTCACCACGATCGGAGCCAAAAAGGTAGGAAACATTGCCATGGTGATGGTTCTACTTCTTCTTTCCCTTCTTCACATAACTCACCCTCTCCTTCTACCTCTAGGTGCAATCATGAAGAGAATAACGGAGAGGATAAAAGTAAGAAAAATGAAAGACCTTGACGAGAGAGTTGAGAGAGAGGACAAGGACATGAACAAATAGAAAGTAGGGAACAACGAAGAAATCATAGACATCATGAAAGAGATGATCATGACAAGCCCCTACTTGCAACTTGAAGTATGCTTGACATAATAGAGGCAGTAAGAATCCCAACAAGGCATTTAAACGATAGTCGGATCAAATGCTTAGATATGAACAACATCCCACGATTTGAGGGGGGATACAACGCTAATCTACAACATCATTTACAAGCATTCCATGATGCCTGTGCCTTGCAAAATATAGAGAATGAGTGGCAAAAACTTAAGTTGTTTCCTAGGACACTCATGAAGGAACCAAAGAGCTAGTACCGATCCTTAGAACCAGAAACCATTAGGAGGTGGAGTACCATGTTAGAGTTGTTCAAAGATAAGTATCAAACATACTCCGAAGTGTCTAACTTATGTAAGAAGATCCAAGGATGGAAGCAAGGTATTCATGAACCCTTGGATGCTACAATGGGCTGCTACTATGCATTGTTACGTCGTTGCCTGGGCCATGGTTATGCACAGCAAGATTAACTCAGATTGTAGATGGGCTACGGTATGAGACTAGGAGAACCCTTGGGACTTATGCCCAAGGGCAATTATCAGAACTTAGATCCCATGAAGTACATTTCTTGTTGGAACAAGTAGAAAAAGAAGAAGGGGAGCTATGAAAAAGGGAAAGTGTAAAAGAATACAACTGTGATCCCTCTCTTCGGAAGAAGGGAATAAAATTTTGTGATAAAGAGGATGAGTCACCAATTGAAGAGTTGGTGAACAGGAAAACCTTGCTACTCCAAAAACTAATAACAGAAGTAGTAGCTAAGGTAGAAGAAGTATGGAGCTCCTTAGATAGTAAAATTGAAACTATCCTAAAGATTGTAGAAGAGTCTAAGGAGGAACGAAGTATTGACAAAGGTAAGACAAAGCAAAGATATTTAGGCCGTGCACGTGACAAGGGTAAGGGGAAAATAACTATCTCCAATGAGGTTGTGGAATCAGAAATAGATGATGAAGGTGGATGTGAGATCTGCTACTATGACCATCCTAAGGGGTGTTGTCCAATCATCTCACATCTACAAGAGTCTAGGGTGTATGCACTTAACCTAAGACTCAACAAATGGTAGACACCCCATAGGTTACCTTATCCCCAAGGTAACCCAAGACAGTTCCACCAACCCTTAGCATATTATCCAAGTGGAACTCCACCACAACCCATCAGACAACATCAGCAGTGGAAATACCCACAGTCATGGGGATGCCACCACCTAAACATCAATACCCTTGTTGGTAGCCGATCCCTCCAAGTGACCCTATGGGTTACGCAATCCCATAACATCACTACCCATTTTGGGAATATCACCAGACTTCCCCTCTAGGAAGTAACACCCCACATAGATACCATCATCCAAATCCATCTGCACCTCTCATGCCAGTAGCTCCATGACCAATCACTCCAACAACACCAAGGGTATTTCCCACACAACCGCAACAACCTAATGTCACGAGGGCTTCCAATCCTCAATTCTCAGTTGATCCTAATAGTTTTACATCGAGACGACCTTTCTTTAGAGCCAAAAATCCAACTAAGCCCTCACCCTCACAAGCGGTTGAACACCTAAACATCGCCATACCAATTAAGGTTTTGGGAACCCCTTCAAATAAGAAATCATGCCCATTGCATACGGTCATTTTAACACATACCGTTACTGACTAGATTAAAGTTGGCCACCTTCCCAAGAAATTATCTGATCCTGGGATCCCCCTAGTTTATCTCCAAGTTGCTAGGAATGAACCCCATAAGGCTCTCCTTAACTTAGGTTTTGGAGTCAACTTAATCTCATAAGAACTGTATAAAACCTGGAACCTGCCTCCACTTAACAAGAGAAATATTCACTTAGAGCTAGCTGACCAGTCCATCACTATTCCTTTGGGACAGGTTCAGGACATTGTTACCACTGTGGGTGGTTGGTCATATCCAGCTGATTTCCTATTGATCCAAATAAACAATGACAAAGGGGATTTTCCAATTATAATGGGAAGGGCATAGCTGAGTACAATCGATGCATGCCTAGGAATCTGCAATATTTCCCTAGAAATATCCAAGAAAAATACTTTTGGAAAAATTTAAAGGAAGAGAGTTCCATGCATCACATATAGTGACACAGGGTGTCATTGCATGCAGAAATCATGGCTGATGCGAAGTCTAACATTGCCTACATGAAATCGATGTGCATAGGATATTGAGATACAAAAGTGCCTATATGTAGCAGCCACACAACAAGAAAATACCCAGTGGCTGATGGCTAATTAAGAGAGTAATTCAATGACATGAATGGAATTGAATGAGGGGATAATTAGTGCTTACGTTGAAAGCATGGATACACTTGAGCAAGTCCATTACCAACCTCTAGCCCTTAACTCTGAAAACATTAATTGGGAAAAGTTGGAGATTCTTAAGAAGTTTAAATAAGAGCCCCTAGATTTAAAACCATTGCCCATCATTTTGGAATACATGACCCTTAAAAATAGAAAATCTATAATCATCAATGCAAATCTTGCACCCAAGAAAAAAGAAAGTTTGCTAAAGGTGATAAATAAGTGGTCAACAACCTTTGCCTAGTCATACCCTAAACTAACCGGAATAGATCCTAGGATATGCTAGCATGGGATTTACATGGACCCCTCCATGAAACCTCACAAGAAACCCTAGAGGTGATTGAACCCGAAGTTAAAACAAATAGTGAAAGAGGAGATAGAGCAGCTTCTCAAGGCTGGGTTCATTTACCCCATTGTTGATAGCGAGTGGGTTAGTCCTCCTGTAATCGTACCAAAAAAGGGAGGTAAATGGAGGATATGTATAGATGTTAGGCTATTGAATATGGAAACATTCAAAGATCACTTCCCATTGCCATTTTTTGACCAAGTCTTAGACACTATAGCAGGGCATCGATATTATAGTTTTCTGGATGGGTATAGTGGGTACAACCAAATATGAATCACACCAGAGGACCAAGCCAAAACAACATTCACCAGTCCTTGGGGAACGTTTGCATACAAAAAAATGCCTTTTGGCTTGTGCAATGCCCCTGCCACATTCCAACAATTAGTTCTGAGCATATTTCAACAGCAAATAGGAAATGGAGTAGAAGTCTTCATGGATGACTTCTCCACTTATGGGAAAAACTTTGATCAAGCTCTCGACCAGTTAGAACAAGTATTGAAATGATGTATCGAAACCAACCTAAAGATCAACTAGCAAAAGAGCCATTTGATGGTTCAAGATGGTGTCATATTGGGGCATAAAATTTCATAATCAGGAATAGAGGTGGATCCAAATAAAATTACAGTCATATAAGGAATTACCCGACAACCAGATACTGTCAAATACATTAAGTCATTCCTTGGATACACTGGCTACTACAGGAGATTTATCGAGAACTTCTCAAAAATTTCCAAGTCGTTGGTGGAATTAACGAAAAAAGATGCACCATTCGAATGGACTAGGGAATGTGAACGAGCATTCCAACCTCTCAAACAGAGGCTTGTGGAAACTCCCATTCTATAAGCCCCTGACTGGTCCAGGTTGTTCCATATCATGACTGATGCATCTAATTACTCCTTAGGAGCTATACTGACAAAATTAGATGAACAAAAATGACCTTATTACATCCACTATGCGAGTAAGAGTATTACCAGTGCACAACTCAACTACATGACTACAGAAAAGGAATTAATGGCTATAGTGTTTGCACTTCACAAATTTAGGCACTATGTATTAGGCTACAAAGTATACATCCATATGTATCATAGTGTAATTAGGTTCCTTATGAACAAGCCAACAGTTAGCCCACATATCATACATTGGTTGGTAATTCTTTAGGAGTTTGATTTAACAATAGTAGATCGCAAAGGCACCGAGAATGTAGTCGCAGATCACCTATCTTGGTTGCGTTAGGATAGCAAAGAGGATGAATATGCTGTATCTAACCATTTCCCTGATGAAACCCTCTTTTCCAGTGTAGTAAATGATCAACCCATGGAAATAAATTGGTATAGTAGCATTCTTACTTATCTCATTTCCCAACAAACACCACAGGGGTTGGACTTTAGGAAGAAATAAAAATTTCTTCACAAAACCAAGTACTTCATGGAAATCAAGGGACAACTCTATAAAGTCTTTCCTAATGGCTTGGTTCGATGGTGTGTGCCTAATCAGGATCAATTAAAAGTTCTCCAGGATGCTCATGAGGGCCCATGTGGGGGTCACTATGCTGGGAGATGAATGGCTACCAAGGTCCTGCTTGCAAGATATTATTGCCCAACACTATTTTGGGATGCCCATCATTTTTCCCAATTCTGTGAATGCTGCCAATGTGATGGTGGAATGAATGCTAGAATGGAGGATTCGTGACAATGGATTCAACCTTTGGAACCCTTCGATATCTGGGGAATAGATTTTATGGGGCCTATTACACCGATGTCAATAGAAAGGCATATATCATCGTTGCTATTGATTACTTAACCAAATGGGCTGAAGCAGCTATAGTAATAGACTGCACATCATCTATAGCTACACGGTTTGTACAACAAAAAATTGTAAACAAGTTTGGTGTGCCACATGCTCTCATCTCTGATAATGGAGCACATTTTATGGGTGTAACCTTTCACAAATTGATGAAACGCTTAGGGGTTGAGCATAGATTGACCACACCTTACCACCCCCAAGCTAATGGCCAAGCCGAGGTTACTAACCGGGAGATTACCAAAATATTAACAAGAACAATTAGCAAATTTAGGTGAGACTAGAGCACAAAACTGAATGACACTCTCTGGGTGTACCACTCCACTTGGAAGCTTGCTACATGCTATTCTCCCTATGAGTTAGTGTATGGAAAACTACCAAAGCTCCCCATACAAAATGAGCTCCATACACTATCCATGGCTTACGACCTTCACCTAGACCTCAACCTAGCACAAAAATAATGGTTGGCAACTCTGAACGTGCTAGATGAGAATAGATTGGTTGCACTATCGTTAAATGAGTTACACAAAGCACACAGTAAATAGCATCATGACTTAAGAATTTGAAGGTTTAGGTACTAACCAGGAGACAAGGTCCTTTATTGGAATCCCCCGCATGTACCTCAGCATACAAAATTTCAAACATTGTGGGAAGGATCCTATATTATTCATACAAAATTCCCATCTAGAGTCATGATGATATACAAGCCTAACAACCCGGATAAAAGATTATTGGTTAATGTACAACAAAAAAAAACTTTCTATTAACCTGCAACAACCAGTACAAATTACACCTCCACTAGTGGGAAACCTGGCTCTCTATTTTGAATCTCTCCCTTGCAATTCAATCATGGGGGAGATGGCCACCTATGCTAATCATATGGGGTCCTCAGTTCTTTTTACATTTTTGTTTTCCAATTTTTCATTTTACAAGTTTTTGTTTTACACATTTTTGTTTTACATATTTTTTCTTACACATTTTTGCTTTACAAATTTCTTTAACTTTTCTTGTTTTTGTTTTACAACATTGTTATACTTTTCCATTTTGTGTGTGTGTGTGTGTGTGTATCCACCTTGTAAGTTTGTCATCAATACATGTTCTCTATGATGGTATGAACTGGTTTCATATTGATGTTTGGTTTTTACCTTTAAGTCACGATGTTAATACTAAGGTATGTTCTCTTGATATGGTAGGCAATGAGATCACTTCATCCATTCATCCACCAGTTTCTCTAGTCTCTCTCAGCTTGGAAATGTACAGTCCCCTTCATAATAAAAACTTTAACAAATCGGTGACTGGGCATTTCTCAAACTAAGGAAGGACTCAAGGATTGAAAAGGGTGTGACTTCAAGGGAACTTGATGCTTTTGTGTTGGCCATTCTCTTGGGTGCTTAGATGTTTTCTTCTTGAGTTTTCTTACCATTTCGACGTTATCCAATTATTGGGAAGCTGAGTCAATAAAAATAAGAAGTCTTTGCATGGTCTGGTTCTCACGCATAAAAACACAAAACACAAAAAAAAAACAAAAAAGAAGAAGAAGAGAAGTGAGAATTCAAAGCACACCCCTTAGACAAAATAAACTTGGGCTACAAGCACTGGTTATGGAACTAAAAATGTTCCCTCTAACTAAGGCTCTTCTCGCTTCCCATTCTCTCCTTCGTTTTGTCAAAATGGTGGTGACTCTTGGGGAAGACATTCTTGTTATCCAAGTGGATGGATTGGCCAAAGGTGTTAATGCGAAGTCACTGAAAGTGGTTTATTTGAGGCCAGAGTTGGAATGAGACTTGCCAAGTCACATTAATCATGAACTACATAAGGGGTTGTACACCACCTTGTTCTTGAGATTCCATTCCATCCTATTCTCTCCATCCTTCTCCCCATTCTTCACCTCATTACCAGTTATATCATTAGTGTATATATTTTGGTTGATGCATTGTTTTCTTTTTGGTAAATTCTTGTGGTTAAGACTTTAACTCTTGTTCCAAATGACATTTCCAAAGCCAATGGACTCTTTGAATGTGGGCTTGTCATGGCATTAAGGGCATGATCCTGCTTTAGGGAAGACCCACTGACATTCCTCTTTGGTACACTAGTTAACTTCTTTTCCTTAAAATTTTTGCAATTAATTTTATTTTATTCATTTCAATCTTGACATCCACTTTATCGACGTTACCATTGTCTCTTTTTATCTATCTTTCTTACTCCTTTTCTTTCTCCATTCTAACAATACTAGAGGTTCGCGATTAGTCCTGGGGGTATGGGGCCCAATTTTTTAATTCAATTTTCTCTTTGCCCCAAATTTTTTTCAATTCTTTCCTAACCCCTACACCTTCGGTAGTCATCATTAATATATCTCCAAACCCATATCAGCCATACCACAACTAGCCAATGGACTTACATCGAAGCAAGGTATTAATTACATGATGATTCATCTACCCTTGCTAATATAAGATTTTTTTGTGTGTGCAAATGGAAATCATGCAACAATGGATTGGATCTGGAGCAAACACTTGGAATGGAGTAGTTCTGGAAGTAGCTATGCAAGGAGCAAGACTAATGGTGCACTTATGGATGGACAATGATAGGCACAATCTTGGTGTTGGTAGTAGCAACAATTATTTCTCTCTCTCTTTCTCAGCTACCAAATGAGGCCTGATGTCAATGTAATAACATGTTCACTCATTTTTTCATGAACACCAGTTTTGGCAAGTCTTATAATGATGATCCATTCACATGTCATCCCATTAGTTCCCATTCAGTCAATAATCCCATACCTTCCCAATATTTTGTAAGGAACTCAAGGACAAGTTTTCATTCATTCATGGGGGTATGATGAGATGCTATATCGAATGGGCCACGATATCGCATCCCATGTGATATCGCATACGTGATATCGTGTCGTCCCCTACGATGTCGCGTACGCGATATCGTGATGCGTCATCATATCTATAAATAAGAGGTGGCTCTCCTTTGTTTCATCATCCTAGGCTAGAAGTAGGGAAACTCTAGTAGATTAATCACTCCAGAGATAGAATATTTTCCATGTGCCCGCAGTAGCAGTCCTAAAGTGAACAGATCTTTATTTAAGCAACATTGTACCTGAACACAAGTTGTGTATAGCAATAAAGACAAACTTCCTGGATAACCCTTATAGTGCATGGAATAGGATTTTATTTAATGTTATTTATTGCTTTCTCTCTTAGTAATGCGGAATGAGTACAAGTTGATTACAAGCATTTAAGAATGTGTATGGATAATCAAGGAATGGATGCTCATCGCAATGTAGAATGAGTATGACCTGATTACCAGCATCTAAGGATGTGTACGGATAATCAAGGAATGGATGCTCATCACACTTATTCTAGATTAGGTTCTCTCAATCCTTTCCTCCTAGTTAAGTGCCTTAGTACGACCACTTCAAGCATGTGTGTTATGCGTGGTGATCCTAGCAACAATTAGTGTTTGGTAGCCATGGTTGCATCAATTCAGGGTGTGTACGGTAAGTGGGAACGAATGTTGATGCTAGGTAATTTAGACTTAGTTCATTAGTTAGAGTTAGCAATTAGTTTCTCAACCCTTCACCTCAATAGCATAGGAGATAAAAACATTAAAAGATATAAAAACCAGATGCCTCGGACTTACTTAACCATACACCGTGACAACTACAAGTAAGTCTGGGAAGACAACAAATGGTTAACCTTAAGTGTTCCATGACGTGTGTAGGCACTTAGTCTGTGGAGTTCGATTGAATCATGCGTGCTATGCTCTTATTCATATGGTTGAGTGTAGGGGTACCTCGCCACTCATCAGATGTCATATTACTAGTCTTAATTACAAAGAAAGAAAATTTGTGAAATGATGGATTGTAGATATGATGATGGAAAAATGGTTTTATTAGATGAGATAATTACATAATGAGACATAAGTTTCTAAACACATATAATCCATATGAATCATTTTATTCCATTTTTGAATTTATGGATTACAAACATTAAGTAATCTATATAAGATTGATTATAAATACACATTTGAGAATTAGGATAATTTGAAGTAAAATGAAGGACTTTGCATTATATGTTGTACTCAAAAACCTTTATTCAAGCATTGGTTTACCCTATTCTTACATAAATTTAGGCCAAGTGGTTTCATAAGCTATGATTTTTCTATCTGCAACAAAACTAATCCATAATTACCATTTTTAGGTTATTGCAAAAGAATTTTTTTCTTACATAGAATTTATACTAAATATATTCAAAAAATTATTTAATTTTATATATAAATATGTTTTCTTAATGAATAGGTTTCTTTTCATGTAATGAAAAATTTTCAATATCAAAGAGCTTCAATTCTTATTTTAAATTCTATAAAGACCTTTTATTAAAATATTTTAGGTTTACAGTACTATAATGTTTCAATTTTCAACATTATTTCTAATGATTTTATAATGACAATAATTTTGTTTTGTAAAATTTCCTATGCTCGATGTTTTCTCTATGTAAATTTTTTCATCCTTCTTTCTACATTCTTTGGATGGTTTCCATTCAACATCCACTCAAGAATTGTATAAATATGCATACTATGTAAACCTATTGATGAGTGGCGAGGTACCCCTACACTCAACCATACGAATACGAGCGTGCACACGCTATCCGGTCGAACTCTGCAGACTCAATGCCTTAACACCACAAGAAACACTTGGCGTTAATCGTTCGTTGTCTTCCCAGGCCTGCTTGTAAGTGTCACGGTGTATGGTTAAGCAAGTCTGAGGTATATGATTTTTTTGGTATTTTTTGGTTTATCTTCTATGCTATCAGAGGAAAGGGTTGAGAAACTAAGCTAACTCGAACTAATGTCCTAAGTCTAAATTAACTAGCGTCATCATCCGTTCCCACTTACCGGACACCCCCTGAACTATGCAACTGTGGCTTACCAAACGCTAATCGTTACTGGGATCACCACACGTAACGCAAGTGCTCGAAGTGGTCGTACTGAGGCACCTATTTAGCTTAAGTGTGATAAGCAGCTGATTCCTTAGCTAGCCGTACACACCCATGGGTGCTCGTAACTAAGTCGTACTTATCACATGTTCTAGCCTAGCAATGAGTAGCTGATTCCTTGACTAGCCGTACACGTCCGTAGACGCTCGTAATCAAGTCGTACTTGTGCGGACTAGGAAAGAAGTAAATAAACAATAATAAAACCATGTACTGCAAGTTTTATCCAATTAAGTTTATCTTTATTGCCGTATACAAATTGGGTTCAGGTTACAAGCTTCTCGAATAAAGAGCCGTTCACTCTAGGACTCCTATTGCGGGCACATGGGAAAAATTCTAACTCTGGAGTGATCAATCTGCTAGAGCTTCGCTACTTCTAGCCAGGATTGGGAAATGATGGGAGTGCCACCTCTTATTTATAGATATGGCAGCGGACTGCAATATTACCTATGCGATATCGCAGGGGAAGACGCGATATCGTGGCCCAGTGCATGTCACGTCTCATCATACCCCCATGAATGAATGAAAACTCGTCCTCGAGTACCTTACAATGATATCAGGTAGGTATGGGATTATTAGGGGAAACGGACCTAATGGGATGACATGTTAACGGTCTTTATTACAAGACTTGACAAAACTAGTGTTCATGACAACAAGGGTGAACACCTTATTACAATGACATCAGGCCACATTTGGCAGCTAAGAGAAAAGAGGAGAGAGAATAGAAGAGAAGAAGAGAGAAGAGTCTTG